>JAOTQH010256780.1:0-11520 GCA_025631255.1 Cornus kousa | reverse complement strand
CCTTAGGACTTTTGACTTTTCAAATTGCCACGAAGGATTATTCTGAAACCGCGTTGACCCGTCAACATGCCACGTTAGTTTTAATAAACGACTCCCACAAAGTCTAAAAATATAATCAAAAAGTGCAGGCAAGATATAAAATTAGTTGAAAGAGAAACCGATATAAACTCCACAGAACTCAGACCTCTATCAACCACCGAATTTTTTCAAAAAACAAACAAACAAATAAATAAATAAGCTCAGCATAGCGAGCAATCTAAACTAGTCAAATTCAGATCTGAATTGCAGAGTGAAACATACCCAATACAGATTAGAAAAGCAAAACCGGTGCCAACAGCAAACACAGAAGTCACTTCAGTAAGGACCGTAAGGTGTTCATACATGTTGGTGGCAAACTGAAAGAAACATTTATAGAAATGCAACAATATGAGAGAGACTATTATCATCAAAACTCAAAAAATAAAAATAAATAAGGGCAAATTATTTGCTAAAACCAAAGCAGGGGAACAAGAAACGGCCGTTCAGTAACCTGTTTACGCATCTTGATGAGTTAGTGATGGCAATCTGAAAGAAACATTTATACAAATGAAATGATAAGAGAGAGAATTTATCATCAAAAAGAAAAAAGAAGAAACGAAAAAAAAAAAAGGCAAATTATTTACTAAAACCAAAGCGGGGGATATTTTATTAAATCAAAAATGGATTCTAAATCAATCGTTGATTCGTAAACGACAGCCTTGTCTTTGCAAGGGATGCATAAAAGGAACAACAACACAAGGAAAATAACGACAACCAATTCTTCTGAAAACCCTAGAAACCGTACAGAATAGCTTAAAAATCATGAAACAGAAGAAGAAAGGAGGAGGAGGAGGAGGAGGAGGTGTCGTACCAGTCACGTAACCGTCCGCCTTTGCTACTCTTTCTCTTCGTCCCTCTTTTTCTTTTCACGATAATTCTTTAGGTTACCCTTCCAATGCTTGGGAGTGAAAGGCACGTTTGGCATGGGCAACCTTAATTCTAATACACCGTCATCATCTTTGCATGTGGTGCACCGTCATCAACATTTGGTTTAGATAAAGTTTGTCTGGTTATGAAATTAAGACTCATGAAACAAAAGTAAAAAGCTTAGTAACTTTTTACCCTTTTTTTCCACCACTTGTCTGACTGTGACTCGACAATTGACGGTGTATTAGAATTAAGGTTTGATTTTATTCAATTTGTATGATAACATATTGAAATTAAAATTAGAAGTCCATTTTTCCTCCCCTTTTTTTAAGTTAAAACAAAAGTACACCTATTGTAATATAGTGTCTTAGTACAATAAAATTATATATTGTATTTGATGTATTGTGATACATGTGATGTGACATGTTATTTTGTGATATAGTGTATTGCATTCATAATTTAATGGGTCACAACTCACAAGTCTCCTAAGTGAACATGTGATGTATTATTATAGCACTAAATTTTAGATTTTTTTGGCCCCACTTCCACTTTGTTTGACTGAAGGGTGGAGCTTATTATTGTCTTAGGTCTTTCACCCTCCCAACTCATTTTCATTTTAATGTACTCCTCAGCGCAGTATTTTCTTTTTTATCATTTTATTTTTATTTTTACTTGCCTATTGCTGGTGTCCTCCAATTATGGTATTTTTAGTCATTTTATTAATTTATTTATTTTTATATATCTTATAAAATGGTTCAAAAAAGGGTAATTTAGTCAACTTAGAGTTTAAATTTGTCAAGGGATCTATTAAAACTTTAGGGATACTTTTTGCACCTGAGGGGCATTTTAGATCATTTTAAAAAATTATTTATTTTTATATTTTTTATAAAATAGCTCGGTAAGAATAATTTAGTTAACTTAGGATTTAAATTTGCATCAAATTGAAACTTTACGGTGTTTTTTGCACTGTAATCATACTTTAGCGATATTTTTTGCAATTGACCCAAAAGTATAAGAGTGTCAACAATTTCAAATCATTGATTTATAAATTAGATAATAAAATAAGTTACCAATTAAAATACTAATTAATCATATTTTTTACTTATGATTTTATCTACATTAATAAAATAGTTTTCAATTAAATTATTTTTTGACCACGGGTATTGATTAGTTGCTTAAAAATATTTATTTTTATTGGATAGTGAGGTGCTGATCAGTTAGGACTGCAATATGATATATTTTTTTAAGACTTCTATTTAGAAGGAGAGTCTTAATTAGCATGCGACTTCCTGATTCGGCCATTTGGTGGTATTGATTAATTTGGAAGAGTTTTAGTTCAGTGCTGATTGGTTTTGATGAAGGTTTTGATTCAACCACCTAGTGCTGATTGACTTGGAACAATGTAGCATCCGAGAGAAAAATTATTTCCACATGTGTAGGTCACCTAACTAATTCAGCCACGTGGTGCTGATTGACAAGGGATATTGTAACATGTTTGGGGCTGTTATTCAAGATTCAAGTTAATATATATAGTGATATATATTAAACATAATTCCTTGATTTAATTATATGATACAGTGTCACACATCCGCAAAGAGTTCTATTCCACGTAAGGCATTGATGGGAAAACACGATTTGGATAAACTTAAAGAAAAAAGGAGTTTTAAATTCAAATATTATATTTGAATTTGAAAAGAAAACTGCCGATGTTTTAAATTCGGTCAACCAAGAATAGCTTAGCTATCCAATCACTTGAGTCAAAAGACTCCCGCCCTGAAACAAAAAGCCAAACAGTGTGTGAAGTGGTTTTTGAGACTTCAATCGTGCATTTTGACGGATGAATGCCATTTCTTCAGATGTTATTTAAACTAATTCATGTTGAATTTGGGAACAAAAAGTGGAATAAAGTTAACATAAAGGTCACCTGTGTGATTATGTGTCAATCCATGATTGGCGCAGGGCTATATAATTTTTTTTTTCAAATTATTGACCTATGGTATATACGTGAAAATGGATCCAATGCAGAATCATCACAATACATGTTGTACAACATTATACAGTTGTGATCGCTAAAACGTGTGGGTGCTCACATAATATTAACTATGCATCATGAACAGGTCATGTGACCGCAAATGCTTCTGTTGAAACAGCCATATATAAATATGAAATTATATACTCCTTTCAGCCCAATATAAGTGTCATGTATAGGGAGTAGTAATTTTTAAGGAAACATGTGGAACATATGCTGTCTGCCTGACAAATTACTAACTTGCCCTTTTAAATTTTTAATGTTTAAGTTTGAAATTGAAGCTCAAACAATATTTTTTGAATGATGTGAAATGTTGATGCCAAAAATTTACACGCTTCATAGCCGGTGGCGATTCCTGCAAGACGAGAAAAGTGATGGTCGGCGTGGTGCCGGCCGGGTGCACTCCGACGATCAAGTTAGTACTTGACGATGTAAAATCCGATCAGACTTACTTATGAAATTTATGGCGTACCTTTTTAAGTTGACTGATCATCTCTTTTATAGAAGTTTCTTGATCCAAAATGATATTATTTTCTTCTTATAGGAATGGTAACTATTTCTACATATGGTAACCAGATATTCTTTATGATTCCATAGAGATTTTAGATTTTGGGGAGGATAAATCCCTTACCCTTATCTTATTTTGACTTTGAGTTGCCTGTTATTTTTATCCTTATCATGAAATATATTGTTTGAAAAAGGAAAGTTGACACTTATTTTGGGACGGATAAAAAAGGAAAGTATGACACTTATTTTGGGACGGAGAAGGGAGTATATCAAATTGTTTGTGAAATGTTAGTAATTAATCTTTTGTGGAGTAAGAGTAGAGCACGTACCGCCATATTTGACGGATGTTGCTTTTCTAGATTACTCACAATGGCAAGCGTGTGTAGAGCTCACACATACATAAATCATATTTTTTTTTCCCGGTAAATAAAAGAGTTGGATAATAAAAAGAAAATGAATTATAAAGTATACTTGGGACAAGAAAATATTAAATACCCGGGAGTTGGTACCCTGGATAGTGAAAGTCGTTCGATCATGAATGTGGTGGTGGACCCTGCCACATCCAAGGGCCAGGATTGCCCCGGGTACTATACTCTATTTAATACTTTCTGACTTGGAACATACATCAAATCCCAAGCAATGATCCACATGCCCAAAGGCCCACGCAATGATCCACAGGCCCAAAAGGCAAGATCAATCAACCAAAAACAAAACTAATCTACATTGTCCGAAGGTTAAAGAATTAGCATTAAGCCCAATAGTCCCAAATAAAAAAACATTGCCCAACTAGAGAGGCCCAAAAAAGGCCAGACATCTAAACAATTTACATAACCATACACCTGAACTCATCAACAAGTAGTATGCAAATCAGCTACAATCACCTAAATAAAACATATAAAATGTTCATTCTAGAGAGGGCACAAAGTTGGCATAGTAATTTGTTTGAAGATGTAATTTACTAATTCATTGGTTCATATGATTTCAATATTCATTAATGTTCAGAATTAATATTTTTAAAGATATACTCAAAATGTGTGTTCATTTGAATTTTATCTGAGGACCTACTTTTCTTAGTTTTTATTAAAAAATAATAATTCTTTACCTATAATTCAAAATATGCTCCATGTATTCTCCAGAACTGCAAATAAACATAAGACCCAAAGAAGCCCAAAAACAAAATGTTGTGTTCTTTATTTTTTGTCTTAAATTATGAGAAATTATTAAATGGTCCTCGACTCAAAAACAAAATCGGCCTATAAGAATTTAATAAGATATATGAAAGAAATCTAAATATGAATTTTAATTGAAGTGATTTTAATAAATTGCGAGGTGACATATGGTCGGATGCCATTTAATAATTTGTCTTAAACCCTCCTTTCAAATGCATATGCATATTTAAACTTGTAGTTAGGAACCCTTCATACAGTGTCCTCTCAATAGTGTGAAAGGCATTTTAATTCGGGATTTGGATCCGCTCTTGCTTTATTTCTCTCTTGTGTTTTCGGAATAAAATCTAACAGTTTAAAAATGACAACATCATCTCAAAATTTAACCGCAACAAAATTCTAACTCCATCATAACATGTTTGTACTTATAATGTATTCAAATCATCACGATGATCCAGTCCGATGTCTACAATGGCATATATTTAGACAATACTGTTTGGTAGAAATGATTCTTATATCTTTTTATTTTTTATTTTTTTTTGGGGTAAGTATTAAGTTCTAATATTGCACTTGCATTTCTTATATATATATATACCCCAAAAAAAAAGGATTGGGACTCTAATGTTTATTTTGCACTACTGTAGAGCACTTATACTTTATGATCCAAAAAAAAAATGCCTTGCTTTCTCACTATTTTGATTAATTTTCTTCTTTCTAGTTTCTTTTCTTTTATCAAGTTCGTGTCAACCAATAAAAAAATTATAAAAAAAAAAAATTGAAAAAAAGATAAAAAGGTAAACCATTTGCCATTGGATGAAGAGTCAATTTGGATGAACCTAATTACTATTTCTTCATCCCGACAAAACATGCATTGTGATCATTTAAACGGCACAAAATTAAAATAGTGTTATTGGTGGTACGAACAGATAAGCGATGATTAATTAAGAGCAACTCAGGTTGTGAAAAGAGGACCTCATGATAGTAAAACGACAATGGAGTCATCATCAGCCACATGGACCCATCATGATCATGGAGCAACCCTCATAATTTTCTACTAGTATTACTTTTCTCCATTCATTTTTTTTTAATTAACATTTATAAAGTCATTGGAAATTTCCAATGACTTTATAAATGTTAATTAAAAAAAAATGAATGGAGAAAAGTAATACTAGTAGAAAATTATGAGGGTTGCTCCATGATCATGATGGGTCCATGTGGCTGATGATGACTCCATTGTCGTTTTACTATCATGAGGTCCTCTTTTCACAACCTGAGTTGCTCTTAATTAATCATCGCTTATCTGTTCGTACCACCAATAACACTATTTTAATTTTGTGCCGTTTAAATGATCACAATGCATGTTTTGTCGGGATGAAGAAATAGTAATTAGGTTCATCCAAATTGACTCTTCATCCAATGGCAAATGGTTTACCTTTTTATCTTTTTTTCAATTTTTTTTTTTTATAATTTTTTTATTGGTTGACACGAACTTGATAAAAGAAAAGAAACTAGAAAGAAGAAAATTAATCAAAATAGTGAGAAAGCAAGGCATTTTTTTTTTGGATCATAAAGTATAAGTGCTCTACAGTAGTGCAAAATAAACATTAGAGTCCCAATCCTTTTTTTTTGGGGTATATATATATATAAGAAATGCAAGTGCAATATTAGAACTTAATACTTACCCCAAAAAAAAATAAAAAATAAAAAGATATAAGAATCATTTCTACCAAACAGTATTGTCTAAATATATGCCATTGTAGACATCGGACTGGATCATCGTGATGATTTGAATACATTATAAGTACAAACATGTTATGATGGAGTTAGAATTTTGTTGCGGTTAAATTTTGAGATGATGTTGTCATTTTTAAACTGTTAGATTTTATTCCGAAAACACAAGAGAGAAATAAAGCAAGAGCGGATCCAAATCCCGAATTAAAATGCCTTTCACACTATTGAGAGGACACTGTATGAAGGGTTCCTAACTACAAGTTTAAATATGCATATGCATTTGAAAGGAGGGTTTAAGACAAATTATTAAATGGCATCCGACCATATGTCACCTCGCAATTTATTAAAATCACTTCAATTAAAATTCATATTTAGATTTCTTTCATATATCTTATTAAATTCTTATAGGCCGATTTTGTTTTTGAGTCGAGGACCATTTAATAATTTCTCATAATTTAAGACAAAAAATAAAGAACACAACATTTTGTTTTTGGGCTTCTTTGGGTCTTATGTTTATTTGCAGTTCTGGAGAATACATGGAGCATATTTTGAATTATAGGTAAAGAATTATTATTTTTTAATAAAAACTAAGAAAAGTAGGTCCTCAGATAAAATTCAAATGAACACACATTTTGAGTATATCTTTAAAAATATTAATTCTGAACATTAATGAATATTGAAATCATATGAACCAATGAATTAGTAAATTACATCTTCAAACAAATTACTATGCCAACTTTGTGCCCTCTCTAGAATGAACATTTTATATGTTTTATTTAGGTGATTGTAGCTGATTTGCATACTACTTGTTGATGAGTTCAGGTGTATGGTTATGTAAATTGTTTAGATGTCTGGCCTTTTTTGGGCCTCTCTAGTTGGGCAATGTTTTTTTATTTGGGACTATTGGGCTTAATGCTAATTCTTTAACCTTCGGACAATGTAGATTAGTTTTGTTTTTGGTTGATTGATCTTGCCTTTTGGGCCTGTGGATCATTGCGTGGGCCTTTGGGCATGTGGATCATTGCTTGGGATTTGATGTATGTTCCAAGTCAGAAAGTATTAAATAGAGTATAGTACCCGGGGCAATCCTGGCCCTTGGATGTGGCAGGGTCCACCACCACATTCATGATCGAACGACTTTCACTATCCAGGGTACCAACTCCCGGGTATTTAATATTTTCTTGTCCCAAGTATACTTTATAATTCATTTTCTTTTTATTATCCAACTCTTTTATTTACCGGGAAAAAAAAATATGATTTATGTATGTGTGAGCTCTACACACGCTTGCCATTGTGAGTAATCTAGAAAAGCAACATCCGTCAAATATGGCGGTACGTGCTCTACTCTTACTCCACAAAAGATTAATTACTAACATTTCACAAACAATTTGATATACTCCCTTCTCCGTCCCAAAATAAGTGTCATACTTTCCTTTTTTATCCGTCCCAAAATAAGTGTCAACTTTCCTTTTTCAAACAATATATTTCATGATAAGGATAAAAATAACAGGCAACTCAAAGTCAAAATAAGATAAGGGTAAGGGATTTATCCTCCCCAAAATCTAAAATCTCTATGGAATCATAAAGAATATCTGGTTACCATATGTAGAAATAGTTACCATTCCTATAAGAAGAAAATAATATCATTTTGGATCAAGAAACTTCTATAAAAGAGATGATCAGTCAACTTAAAAAGGTACGCCATAAATTTCATAAGTAAGTCTGATCGGATTTTACATCGTCAAGTACTAACTTGATCGTCGGAGTGCACCCGGCCGGCACCACGCCGACCATCACTTTTCTCGTCTTGCAGGAATCGCCACCGGCTATGAAGCGTGTAAATTTTTGGCATCAACATTTCACATCATTCAAAAAATATTGTTTGAGCTTCAATTTCAAACTTAAACATTAAAAATTTAAAAGGGCAAGTTAGTAATTTGTCAGGCAGACAGCATATGTTCCACATGTTTCCTTAAAAATTACTACTCCCTATACATGACACTTATATTGGGCTGAAAGGAGTATATAATTTCATATTTATATATGGCTGTTTCAACAGAAGCATTTGCGGTCACATGACCTGTTCATGATGCATAGTTAATATTATGTGAGCACCCACACGTTTTAGCGATCACAACTGTATAATGTTGTACAACATGTATTGTGATGATTCTGCATTGGATCCATTTTCACGTATATACCATAGGTCAATAATTTGAAAAAAAAAATTATATAGCCCTGCGCCAATCATGGATTGACACATAATCACACAGGTGACCTTTATGTTAACTTTATTCCACTTTTTGTTCCCAAATTCAACATGAATTAGTTTAAATAACATCTGAAGAAATGGCATTCATCCGTCAAAATGCACGATTGAAGTCTCAAAAACCACTTCACACACTGTTTGGCTTTTTGTTTCAGGGCGGGAGTCTTTTGACTCAAGTGATTGGATAGCTAAGCTATTCTTGGTTGACCGAATTTAAAACATCGGCAGTTTTCTTTTCAAATTCAAATATAATATTTGAATTTAAAACTCCTTTTTTCTTTAAGTTTATCCAAATCGTGTTTTCCCATCAATGCCTTACGTGGAATAGAACTCTTTGCGGATGTGTGACACTGTATCATATAATTAAATCAAGGAATTATGTTTAATATATATCACTATATATATTAACTTGAATCTTGAATAACAGCCCCAAACATGTTACAATATCCCTTGTCAATCAGCACCACGTGGCTGAATTAGTTAGGTGACCTACACATGTGGAAATAATTTTTCTCTCGGATGCTACATTGTTCCAAGTCAATCAGCACTAGGTGGTTGAATCAAAACCTTCATCAAAACCAATCAGCACTGAACTAAAACTCTTCCAAATTAATCAATACCACCAAATGGCCGAATCAGGAAGTCGCATGCTAATTAAGACTCTCCTTCTAAATAGAAGTCTTAAAAAAATATATCATATTGCAGTCCTAACTGATCAGCACCTCACTATCCAATAAAAATAAATATTTTTAAGCAACTAATCAATACCCGTGGTCAAAAAATAATTTAATTGAAAACTATTTTATTAATGTAGATAAAATCATAAGTAAAAAATATGATTAATTAGTATTTTAATTGGTAACTTATTTTATTATCTAATTTATAAATCAATGATTTGAAATTGTTGACACTCTTATACTTTTGGGTCAATTGCAAAAAATATCGCTAAAGTATGATTACAGTGCAAAAAACACCGTAAAGTTTCAATTTGATGCAAATTTAAATCCTAAGTTAACTAAATTATTCTTACCGAGCTATTTTATAAAAAATATAAAAATAAATAATTTTTTAAAATGATCTAAAATGCCCCTCAGGTGCAAAAAGTATCCCTAAAGTTTTAATAGATCCCTTGACAAATTTAAACTCTAAGTTGACTAAATTACCCTTTTTTGAACCATTTTATAAGATATATAAAAATAAATAAATTAATAAAATGACTAAAAATACCATAATTGGAGGACACCAGCAATAGGCAAGTAAAAATAAAAATAAAATGATAAAAAAGAAAATACTGCGCTGAGGAGTACATTAAAATGAAAATGAGTTGGGAGGGTGAAAGACCTAAGACAATAATAAGCTCCACCCTTCAGTCAAACAAAGTGGAAGTGGGGCCAAAAAAATCTAAAATTTAGTGCTATAATAATACATCACATGTTCACTTAGGAGACTTGTGAGTTGTGACCCATTAAATTATGAATGCAATACACTATATCACAAAATAACATGTCACATCACATGTATCACAATACATCAAATACAATATATAATTTTATTGTACTAAGACACTATATTACAATAGGTGTACTTTTGTTTTAACTTAAAAAAAGGGGAGGAAAAATGGACTTCTAATTTTAATTTCAATATGTTATCATACAAATTGAATAAAATCAAACCTTAATTCTAATACACCGTCAATTGTCGAGTCACAGTCAGACAAGTGGTGGAAAAAAAGGGTAAAAAGTTACTAAGCTTTTTACTTTTGTTTCATGAGTCTTAATTTCATAACCAGACAAACTTTATCTAAACCAAATGTTGATGACGGTGCACCACATGCAAAGATGATGACGGTGTATTAGAATTAAGGTTGCCCATGCCAAACGTGCCTTTCACTCCCAAGCATTGGAAGGGTAACCTAAAGAATTATCGTGAAAAGAAAAAGAGGGACGAAGAGAAAGAGTAGCAAAGGCGGACGGTTACGTGACTGGTACGACACCTCCTCCTCCTCCTCCTCCTCCTTTCTTCTTCTGTTTCATGATTTTTAAGCTATTCTGTACGGTTTCTAGGGTTTTCAGAAGAATTGGTTGTCGTTATTTTCCTTGTGTTGTTGTTCCTTTTATGCATCCCTTGCAAAGACAAGGCTGTCGTTTACGAATCAACGATTGATTTAGAATCCATTTTTGATTTAATAAAATATCCCCCGCTTTGGTTTTAGTAAATAATTTGCCTTTTTTTTTTTTCGTTTCTTCTTTTTTCTTTTTGATGATAAATTCTCTCTCTTATCATTTCATTTGTATAAATGTTTCTTTCAGATTGCCATCACTAACTCATCAAGATGCGTAAACAGGTTACTGAACGGCCGTTTCTTGTTCCCCTGCTTTGGTTTTAGCAAATAATTTGCCCTTATTTATTTTTATTTTTTGAGTTTTGATGATAATAGTCTCTCTCATATTGTTGCATTTCTATAAATGTTTCTTTCAGTTTGCCACCAACATGTATGAACACCTTACGGTCCTTACTGAAGTGACTTCTGTGTTTGCTGTTGGCACCGGTTTTGCTTTTCTAATCTGTATTGGGTATGTTTCACTCTGCAATTCAGATCTGAATTTGACTAGTTTAGATTGCTCGCTATGCTGAGCTTATTTATTTATTTGTTTGTTTGTTTTTTGAAAAAATTCGGTGGTTGATAGAGGTCTGAGTTCTGTGGAGTTTATATCGGTTTCTCTTTCAACTAATTTTATATCTTGCCTGCACTTTTTGATTATATTTTTAGACTTTGTGGGAGTCGTTTATTAAAACTAACGTGGCATGTTGACGGGTCAACGCGGTTTCAGAATAATCCTTCGTGGCAATTTGAAAAGTCAAAAGTCCTAAGG
>JAOTQH010256769.1:0-11520 GCA_025631255.1 Cornus kousa | reverse complement strand
ATATGTTAGCGTGGAATGAATGACTCATTGAAATGTGGCATTGGTCAATGAATGTTTTCCACCATTCAAACCAAGCCCTTCCGTTTCAATTCACATTAACAATTTTGATTGTGATTTTGATTTTTTTATTTTTTACATGAAACCACATTTATTATTACAATGTAAACCTTAAACTACTTACCGAGGGTGAAAGAAAACTTAAGCCATGGAATGATAAAAATCTTGGGACTCAATGAACCACTATTTGATGTACACATAAGCTCTAATCACACAAAATTGAATTAAACAACCTTTTGATGAAATCATGGTCAATTCAAACATAATATCTAAGTGTATTTACCTTTAATAATGTCCATTAAAATATATGGAAAGAACTAGTTGTTAGAAGTTCTTGTCCCACATCATATCAGGAGAAGGTTATGAACTTACACGGGTAAGCGTTTAGCCTTAGCTGAATCATAAGGCAAGCGCAGTCTATACCGGAGGTGTCAAGGTCAGGGAAGACTGGTCCAATTGCAACTATAAAGGTCAACTCGTGAGACTAATATACTCCTATTCATGCAAGAAAATCACTCTCACACTCTCCTAAACTTTGGGCAGCCTTTTGGAAGTAGCATAACAGGTTAGCGTTTGACCATTTTTTCAAAAGTTTAAGCTATTATGTATGTTGCATGCTCACCCATTTATATCTGTTGACCCTACGGATTTCTCCTAAGGGCAATTCAGTACTTTTGATGATAACAAACCATTAATGATGTTCAATGGATTAATGTTTTTATTGAAGTGCAATTATAGATCAAAAGGAACATTATAAGGACAGGAAGAAAGTATCCAATTCACTGAAGCTAAAATCACACTGGAATATACCATCAAGATACAACTGGCTCAAGGAAGTCTATGTAACTTCAAAGATCATAAAAGCTTACCTATGGGCTAGAAAGGTTGGTGAGTGGCTTAGGAGCAAAATGTAAAGAGTTTGTGACCATTTGAAGCTCTCTCTAAGGTTATACATCATTCATTCACTTCAAACCATCACATACCCATTCTGAGGTATCAAAGGGCATCAAGATAATGGGCTAAGATAACTCAGCCAACTAAGTCTGGAATTCAGCCGGCTCAGTTAAGCCGAGACTCATCAAAATCATAATTCAACTCAGCCGGCTCAGTTAAACCGAGACTCATCAAAATTATAATTCAACTCAGCCAGCTCAATTGATAACTCAGCCGACTCCCTTCTCAATTCAGCCGACTCAGTTAGGCCGAGGCTCTTCACTTTCAGAATCTTAAAATTGCTCAACTCAGCCGACTCTATCACTAACCAAGCCAACTTGCTCTTGAACTGTGATACCCCTCGGATCCGGGACACGGGTTGATCAGGTCCGAGCCCAAACACGAGGGATATCAAACAATTAAAGTATTTTAAATCGAACACGGAATACAAATTTAGAAAATAAAGAGAAAAATTAAGAGCTGGAAGGAACTAGAACAAACATCCTCTAAAAGTATAATTGTTTAAAATCCGATAATCCAAAACTTTATAAGTTTACAACTTGGAAATCCATCCATTGGACCCCTTAATAAAATTCTCAAACTGAAACTGACCCAACAGAAATAAAATTCTAAAACTAACATAGAAAACTCCTACATTGTTGGAGGAATGAATATCTATATCTGCTCTATACGTCCAAGCTCTAACCCTGGAACTGACGAACACCTGAAAAAAATAAAGGAGTGGGTCAGGCCCACAGCAAATCCTGATCTACTACAATCCAAACAGTAATCCGATAAGCAGATACATCTTAGGAAGACTCAACAATATCTAGAGTAGTCCATATACGTAAATAGTACACACTATAGGACGTTCGCTAGTCCAGTAAGTCTGTCTCAGCCTGAATAGAAGGCAACATGTAAATACGCACCCTAAGGTGGGCATGAGTACCTAGACTTACCAAGGAACAGCACATATGTCCAGTTATCCATCCTAGGCGATATACGCGCCCTAACCATGGGCCTGAGACTCAGGCTCAGACCATGGCACATATATATAGTATATATAAAGTTCGTACTCCTCCTAATACAAAATATAATCCCTCTGTATAATCGTCTGATATCTATAACACGTCCATCCTGAAACCATAGCAGGTCATTCAATTCACAATTGATATGACACATGTAGGTGATGGACTTAACCTTTATGGTTAATCCATACCTTAATTCAAATTAGGTAGAACTTAGTGTTTGAACTAGTCCATACCTAGTATGCCACCGTCCCATACCGGTGCATACAATCCTCCAGTTAACCTAGTTGATAACATAGTAATATATACTAATCAACTACACTCCAAAATTAACATATATATAGACTAATATGTATATGGCCAATTAGTGCATCCAGTAAAAGAACTTAAAAGTCACATTATAGTTCTTAATTATAAATAAAATAAAAGACTGCACATTTAATTCTTCCAAATAGCATAATTACTAAAATAATACTATTTAATCAATAATCATCCTCCAAAATATGAGATAAATTAATCCATCAACATTCATCCACAAGAAATCCCGTAAGTCGTTTGGCGTATTCAACCGTACTGACTTACGTACATATCAGGAGGGTTTTTATTTGATAACCCGTACCCTTACTCCAAGTAGGTAGGACTTAAGCAACTGGTGCTGTCCAAACCTAGTATGACACCGTCCCATACCGGTTCATACAATCCTCCATATCCATGTAAATTACAACATATATATCATAAACTAGTAATTTACAATTCAAAACCAACATCCAAGTAATTGCAGAAAGAAACTTTACAATCTAGCAATTAAAATTCAGTATTAAACCATGTGATTGCATCAAAGAATTTAATACTCTATCCATTTACATCCAAGCATGCATAATCCAAATCTTAGACATAGTATGTTGTTCGTGCATCCCTTATAAGATTTATAATCTTATTATACTCCATTAAGTTGCCCAAAATTAAGTTAAGCAATTTCCTCCTTTACAACAGTTAATAGTAACAAATGC
This sequence comes from Cornus kousa, assembly GCA_025631255.1. Lineage (NCBI taxonomy): Eukaryota > Viridiplantae > Streptophyta > Magnoliopsida > Cornales > Cornaceae > Cornus > Cornus kousa. The sequence continues at coordinate 8,492 of JAOTQH010256769.1, read as the reverse complement.
CAACCAACCATACTACAACATAAGCATACATCACAATCTGACTAGTGTAGCATCAAATTTATACACCTATTATAAGATTTAGAAATTCTAAACCAATCCTTTAAATTGATCAAAAGTGATTGAACATTTAACTCCTCCATAACCCGTAGTTAATTTAGACAACACTATCGGCCGACATCCATCCTCCAAAATATGTATATGATACATATATATACTAATAATAAGCATTCATTATAGAGCCTAACTGGAAATTAAATCCCAACAATGTATACTGCAAAACAAGTATAAGCATTCACCTCCTCCAAGTTGTCTGTGACTAATATCGTTGAATAACAAGGCGAAAACTATCTTGATTCAACACAAACATACTTAAATTTAAATAATTCATGTTACTTATAAATCTATTTTTATATGTTTAATCATAATTAAATCACATACAATTAATCCTCTAAGTCCCACAGAGTAAGCAGTTTAATTTTCATGGCGCAACCTGTAGATTCTTTGCATACTTGTGCATTGTCCAATCCTTGATTTATTTGAGAGTTTATGTTTCCCCACTGTTTAATAGATCTATCACACTCATAACCATCCTTTAAATCAATTCAAACCAATTTAGAACACCCACTCTGTCCAAACAAACCACTAGAACCAAATTTTGACGTCATTAGGTGAGAGCAGGCTCTAAAAAAGAATTGAGCCTGCTCTTTTATTGATTGAGCCGGCTCTATTGCACATTGAGCTGGCTCAATTCAGAATAGAGCCGGCTTTATGGGTTTTAGAGCTGGCTCTGTCCATCTCTTGAACCTGTTCTTGCTTCCTTAGGTACCGACGTCCGTTTTTGCATCTTCTTATCCAATTCCGGTGACTAACAGAGCTTTTGTGGTGGGTTTAAATCCTTATTCTAGGTTCAATCTTAGTCCTAGATCAATTTTAACCCACTTAGATCCAATTCTAACATGTATAAAAACACACGTTTTAAAGCTACAGTTACAGAGCCTCTGTTAGAGAATTTTTAAACAATTCATAACAGATTTAATTCCAATCAATTTAGTGAAATTTACAACTATTCTAAGCACTTGTTCTAGAGTTCAAACTCAGTCCAGAGTGCTTTCAAAGCATCTATACGTCTTACCAATATCAACTAAAACAATACTTAAAAGCAAACCACAGAAAGAACAAGTAATAGAAAACCAACAGTTATTCAAAGCAGATAAAACACGAGAGTAAACCAAATTCATATAAACATATAAGACATGTTATTATGCTTATTGAAATCTATTTTATCCTTTATTAAATCCCTGGAATCTAACTAGGCATGCACAGAACACGAATTAGAGGGAAATAGTAAGAACAGTGACTTGCCTTGAGTTTCAGATTTGAAACTCTAATTCCACCGTCTCTAAAGTTTCCAACAACGTCCTAGATTGCCGTTCCACTCCTCCGATGCTCTTGGTACAACCCAGAAGCAGCCCCGTTCCTTTCTTCTTGAATCACCTTTTGAACTCTCAGAATTCTCTCTCTATTGCTTTCTATATTTTTCAGTTTCACAGTTGTGACTAATGGTGACTAGGGTTTTGTTTATAACCCTAAACCCCAGTAATCATACGTATTTATAGGCTCTAAATAACCATCCTACTCTTATGTAAAATTAAAGACGAAAACCCTAATTTTAAATCCTAAACCAACTATATGTCGGCTCCCATTCTAGACACGATTATAAAGCATAAAACCCCATTTACCAAAACAATGAAACCACAAAAGCACGTAATTAATTAAACTTGAGAAATACATTTAAATTAATGAAACCAACCAAAAATACAATTTAAGAAATTTATTACAGAAAACACAATCTAAAACAATTAATGAAAGAAAACACAAGTAATTGAAATAAAAATAAAATAAATCAGATAAGCAAATAATTTATTAATTAACACAAGCAAATAATCATTTAATTTAATGAAAATACAATAAATAATTAAATTAAATTCCAGGATTGTCCTTTTTAACATTAGGAGTATTACATGAACTGAGCCGACTCAGTTCTCAACTAAGTCGACTCTTTTGTTGGTCAAATAGATCTGCATTGAAATCCTTCATATTTCAACCCGTGCTTCTCTTTATGCTTTTATAGTCTGATTCACATGGGTTCACTAACATATTGTGTGTCTTCTAGCTCTTGTCTTGATGTCAACAGCCATTTTATCTATTAAAGGGTCAAACACATGATTTCAAATCTTACTTACCCTGTGCACTGAATACCTCTGTCAAACAAGGTTTCTCTGTCATAGGAAGCTTCTCTACCAAATGTGTTACGACAAGTCTTAATCAAGAAAAGGATTTTCAACAGCTAAGACAAGGGTTTACAACGGCCATGGACTATGAAAGACCTCTATATATGTTATGAGAAGTAAGCTGCAAAAATACAAGTGTCTCAGCCTCATTTTCAACAAGTCATTCATGTCATCTTGCTAAGAACGAAAGTTTAGCTACCCTCCACTTATTAATCCTCAAAGCTAAAACTTCAGATCCTTCTTCTCTCACACATACATCAGTTACAGAGAGTGAGCTTCATTTGTATCATTTGATTCTATAAAAAGAGTGAACTGTAAACTGTGAGAGTGAGATTGTTATAATACACTACATCATTTCTTTGTAAGACTAGGAGAGTCCAATTACTGTAAGGGCTAGTTTGGCCCTAAGACTAAGAGAGAGTCTCTCAGCCAGAAGAAGGAAGGAATTGTGTCTTTCAAGGTTTGCTCTCCACCTGTAAGGAGAAGCCTTATTGGATTGGAAAGTCTCAAGAGGGGTCTTGACCCGAGGAGTAGAAGCTTCCGAACCTCGCTAAAATCAATGGGTCTATGTTTGCAGTACCTCTATCTCTCTTCTTTACATTACTGCTTATATTTATATGCTGATTTGTTTAACTTGATTCTGACAAATTACTATTGCATATCAGCTAAAGTAAATCTTTAAGAATTTTTTTATAAATTATTGAATTTATTATAGTTGGACAAGGACTCCATTCACCCCGCTCTAGAGTCCATTTCTGGGCAACAATATCCATTTCACTTCTCATTCAGATTTGATATGGGATAAGTACCTCTTGTAACATTCTCCTCGATCCAAACTTGCAATGCCCTCGTTGCGGGTGAGCTATCCTTACTACCTGGGTAGGCTCACCCAGATGCTGGGCGTGACACCAAATCAAAGACTAGGTCTGACTCTGATATTAACTGGGTGGACGCTTGTTCATTTAACCAAAAACTTAAATTATTAGATAATGCTGTATATCTATCTATTTTTATTCATTTTACTTTTTATTCGGATCCGATTTGTAACAAGTCCTCCTTGTAACACAAGTTAGAGTTAAATTATCTTTCTAAATAAAACCATTAATTTGTACTTTTTCTTAAATGATAATAATAAGATAAAGGTCACTATTTTGTCTATTACATGCAGATAGATACATGCAACTAGTTTCAATCTAGTTTCTAGTTGTAGTGGGGGACCTTAGGCGGCCAATGTTTCACTCGCCTAGGACAGGAGAGAAAGAACCCTCCATAGTGCAATTGTCTATTATGTTGACATATTTTGGGGTGTGGTTAGAAAGTAAATTAAAACAAAACCAATCATTATGACAAAATGAGAACTAAAAACAACTAATTAAGCCGTCTCAATCAAATCAATCTGAACCCTATAAGATAGGTTTTGACTTTTGATCAATCCCATTTTACAGATTGAACTTAATTGTTAGAAATTGAAGCTTAAATAATGATGCACGGATTGAACCCCACCATATATTTTGGATTGATTTGGATTGTATTGAGAATTTGATTGGAGTTACATGAACCCTGTAACATTTTATATTTTATATCACTATAACATTTGCACGATTTTTTACCAATCACATCTCCTGCATAATACTCACAAATCATCATGCATATGTATTGATGAGTATAACATACTACTGATGATTATAGTTAATCTCCGTTCATTAGAGGGTGAGAAAAAGTAAAGAAAGTGAAAGTTAAATTACACTGGTGTCTTTTGGGATTTTGGTAAATTATATACACTGGTAGATTCTTCATCATTCATTATTTTAATCTTTTCTTAATTCGTTCGATCCATAAAATGATTTTGAATGTGAAAAATTAGTAATATATATGATTTGATATGATAACATGATAAAGTTAGGATACTATTTTCTCGATTACATAAAATAATTGCTTGAATGGATTACATTTTTGTTATATTTTTCTATTTTTTTCTTCTTTTGTTTGTTTTTCTTTTGTGAATGAACTTAGTCACAAAAACTTTATATACAATATTAAGAGATTAGTTCTCCATGTTAAATATAAAATTAAGTGAATACAAATGATTTTATAAATTAAATTGATATTTAAAACATTATAACCTCCCCACTTTTTAAAGGTGGAGGAAACCTAAACTCTCAATCTTTAAAAAGTGGGGAGGCTACTTATGCTGTATCTCAGAGATTTAATTAAGTCTAAACTTATTTCACACACGGGTGAGTGTATGGCATTACCTTGCAGTTTATGTTTTTGGATCATAAGGCAAGCACATGAGGTGTTCGATTCATGACAGTAATACTCTTGGGCATAGCTTGATTTTTTTTTCCTTTTTCTTTTTGGAGATAAGTGCAGAAAACACCCCTATTGTAGAATTTTGGTAGCACTTTTACCCTCTATTTGAAAATGTGTGCAAAAAACACCCCTATTCCTTTCATATTGTGCAAAAATACCCCTCAATCATAAATATGACATAAATTAATGTTATAATACCCATTTTGCCCTTTTGATTTTCCAAAAATGCCCAAGGGGTCAGGCCAAACTGGTTTGGGTTAGGCCAAACAAGTTTGGAACACCATTACTCATGTAACCAAACACACTTCTTCTCTTTCTTCAACAACACATAGCTGAGTCAATCTTAGGCCTATGTTCAACAACACCAACGACAATTGTTATTCAGGCCGACCTATTACTTCAATCGTGGCAGAGGCAACACAACGGTGACTGTGGCACACTGGCAATGAAACCTCTAGCGACAGTGACCTCTGCAACTCTCACTGCGTCAATCTCAGGCCTAAGTTCGGCAAGCAAGTTGTTCTGCATAGTGCTCGCCGGTGGAGTGATGAAGAGGATGATGGCTGGGTAAACGTTCTTCAGTGAGTTACGGGTCAGCGAGGCGACGGTAAAGAGAGAATAAGAACTCTGATGAGTAAACGGGTCGTCTCTGCCACTGGATAGAGTTAGCCTCCTGGTTTGTTTGCCATCGTGTTCTCTATTAGTACCCACTACGGCTCTGCCACATCACCGCCGATAGGTCACCGTCGACGCACATAAATGCCCTCAAATGCGATTCAAGGTACTCACTGTGCCATTGTCGATCTCCGCCACCGGCAGCCTCCACTTCCACCGATTATGTGATGATTCCAAAAGTGACGACCCAGTTAAGTCACCGCTGACGACTCTGTAGAAACAATATAAGTTCTGTTGGTTCTCAACAACCTCCAAATCGCTAGTACCACTGCAATCCAATGGCTTCTTCGTTAACAAACTAGGCCTCACCTGGCTAAGTCAACACCATGTGACTTGTCTCTCCGATGATTCACCAATATGCTCTCACGCACTGACAGACTCCACAACCCGCCAGACCCAAGCCCGAGACATCTAGTCGACACCATCCTCTTGATTTCTGAAGTCTCTTTCTGGTCTCTGTTTTTGTCGCTACGTTCATGGGTTTTGTTCTCTTGTTCGTCATCATCAATCCTTTGTGAGATGGGCAAAAAAAAACGCAGCCACACAAAAGCGTTGAAGTGTACACATTTTGGTCATTTCACAAAATGATATATTTTTATATATTTTATAAAATAGTTCACTAAGGGAAAATTAGTCAAAGTATAATTTAAATGTGTCAAATGGACTTATTTACACAAAATTGAAACTTTAGGGGTATTTTTTGCACGTGAGGGGTGCAATATGCACTATAAGCATAGTATAGGGGTGTTTTGTGCACTTCACCCTTCTTTTTGCTTTATTGGCAAGAAAATCACTCTCACACCCTCCTAAACTTTGTGCAGCCTTTGGAAGTGGCATAGTGTAACTGGTGGGCGTTCCCCCATTTTCTAAAAATGTTAAACTATTAGGTATGTTGCATACCTACCCATTTCACTTCTCATCTTGATTCGATGTAGGACAAGTACCCCTCTAACATTGTCCCTTACCCAAACTCGCAACGTCCTCGTTGCGATTGGGCCACCCTACCTACCCGGGTGGACTCACCCAGACGCTTAGCGTGATACCGAATTAAAGATTGGATCTAACTCTGAAACTAACTATAACAGATGGACACTTACCCATTTAACCAAAAGCTTAAATTATCAGGTACTACTTTATATCTAACTATTTATATTTATTTCACTTTTCATCTGGATTCGATTTGGGACAAATACCCTTTGTAACACATAGTTTAGAGTTAAAATATCCACGTATATAAAAATTTATAAAAACATTATTTAAACCATTAATATTAGAGAGGACCCTATTTCCTATTATGTTTTGGAGTGGTTTCAAGAGTTATAAAAGTAGGGTTTTCTTCATAACTAGAGGAAGAGAAGAGGGGCATTAATAGTATAGTTTAGAGACTTTCTTTAGAGTTAAAGAGGAGTTTTCAAAGACAAGATCAAGTAAAAGAACAAGAAGATAAAGGTTTCCACATCCATGGAGTCTTCTTCCTTCTCCATGGGCTGCTAAACTCTTTCTAAGGGATTGATGTAACCCTAATCTTAACTCCAATGGTTTAGTTATATATTTTATTGGGATTATTTATTGTATGATGATTGCATGATTAACGGCAAAACAATAGTTGTGCCTTGATTTTGGAATTTAATGCTTAAATTCAATTATATTTTGATATCTTACGTACATTGTCTTAGGAAGAATGATTTGTAATTAATCTCAACCTCTCTATTTTCTGTTATTATAGGGTAGGTTTATCATGCAATGGTGCTTAAACCCCTAAACATATTTTCTGTTATTATAGGGTAGGTTTATCATGCAATGGTGCTTAATGATCATATGTTTAGGGATTTAACAGGTCATGCTAAGGAAAGATGGGTCATACTACACCCTTAGTTTAATGTAGTTAGGTAGACGATCTATGTTAACCGAAGATGGATTCTGCTTGGCCCTAGACATATGAGTTTTTCTTTATAAATTATGTTTTGTGCTTGTAGCCATACATCTTTTGATCATACAAAATATCCTAATCATATGTTTAATTAACCAATGGAGGGCAGACTAGTGGTGAAGTCAATACCTTAGACTCTCTATCTCTTTTTCTCTCCAATTACTTAGTTTAAGTTAGATTTAAATAATTAGTTAAATTAAAATTTAAAACTTCTCTTTCGAATCAAATTAGAAATAATCATAATATCTTTACAGCATAACTGCCGCAATCTTTAAGGTTCGACACCCTCAATATAGTCCTATCTTACAAGGATTCGTATTATTACGAGTGGTTTATCGTTGAAGAAAACACATATCAGGCAATTCCTTGAAGTCAAGTTATTGAATTATTGTCCAACAAGGAATTGAGTTTTGAAGACTTTATAAATAGAGTTGAGTTTGGGTAGAGAGATAAAGAGAGAGATAATTGTAGAGAGAAAAAAAGTGAGTAGGGCTTGTGAGAAGAGAAAGAGTGTATAATCAAATTTGAAGTAAAGATACTTGTTTTTTGTTCGTGGACTTAGGCAATTTACCAAATCACGTAAATCTCGTTTTGCTTGTTTGTACTTTTATCTGCTCTATTTACTCTGTGTGTGTGAAATCCTAACAAGGACTATGTATAAGTTTGGGTAAAAATAGAAAAGTCAAAAGTTACCAAAATCTGATTTTTCGCGCATTCATGCAAAAGCAACCGGTTCGACTTCAAAGTATAACCGATTCAACTTCAACGTATAACCGATTCAACTTCAAAGTGCAACCGGTGCCACATGGAAATGCAACCGTTTCCAAATGTCCCGAGAGCTGATTTTGTGCCGAAAGTGTAACCGGTTCTAAAGTAAAGTACAATAGATTAAACTTTGCAGAATGTTATTTCTAACCTAAGTTCTCATACCCAACTTTAAATACTTACAAGTGTTTCTCAAAGGCTTACCTATTCTAAATGATATTCTCGATGGATTTAAGGGTAAGAGACACTTACTGTTTAGATCCAAAAGAGTGGGACTCGAAATAAACAAAAATTACTAACGCCACCGTTAAATTTTCACTTCAAAATTTGCCAACATATAACTTTATAGCTCACATTTTGCATTAATTGCGCTGACCATTCCTGCAATTTTTTGCACCTACACTCAATAATCCAAAGCTTAAAAATAAACAATACCAATTCAAAAGGTTGAGAATAAAGTGAGGGTGAAACTTATATATATATATATATATATATATATATAAAAGAAAAAAAAAAGT
>JAOTQH010256749.1:0-11522 GCA_025631255.1 Cornus kousa | reverse complement strand
GCACAAGCTCGTGCCTAAAATGAAGAGAATACAAGTTTTGGAGCTTCTTCTCCTAACACTAATACTCCTTGCAGCTTCTCAATGCCACTACTGCACTGCCACTAGAGTTCAAGTCACAGAATCAGGCAAGCCACTGCTTTCTCTACCAACATAATGCGCGCTAAATTTTGATATTTTAATAAATACTTATATTCTCTTATCATTTCCGCATATATAGTTGATTTGAAGCTTGTGCCGGTTCAACCAAGAACGCGTTCAGCCCCCAGATACATGTTGAGTATAGTGGTGAGTAACACAAGCATTACCTCTGCAGGTTAGGTTAGTCTTTCATTTATATCATTTCCTCTTCATTTGGCTCATACTGTCATTTTTTCTTCTTTTCTTTTCTTCGTTTCCTCTATGAAAAGAACAAATATGGAGAGCAGGCGAAAGATGTTATCCATAAGGTTCCATCAGGACCGAATCCCATAGGGCATCGACACCCCCCCTTCATCCACTTATGAATGGTAGTAGAGACTCGGAATGGTTAGCAAGTAGTGGAAAGATGGAGCTGATGTTTCTTTGGTAACAAAGTTCGTCAATATTTTGGAATTATAATGTTCGGTATAATTTTTTTTTTTTGTATTGGGATGGTATAAGTAGGCTGCATTTTATTTGTACCAGGATGGTATATTCTTAGAGATTTATCTCCAGTGTTTTTATGATGATAATGCCTAATGGTATCCTTTTCCACCAACAACTTCATGTTCATGAAGACAACCTTATCCTGCTAGATTCTTAGTGGCAGTTCACATATGCAGAACAAAACTACTTTTTTGTTACATTTTGATTTTTGACAGATAGGTATTGGGTTCATCATCCGATTTTAAGTCTAAATTTCTCGTTGTTCTTGATGCGAAGATAAGCAATTTGAAGAAGTTGGATTTTGTTTTCTTTCACATATACCGCGAACCAATGTGACTATATATACATGGTACTCTGCTATGTAGTGGTCTAATGCGAAACAAATAATAGAAGATAACAGAACCTATAGTATAACAGAGTTGTGCAAGAGGTGTCTCATAAATTTACCACACTTCAACAGCATTACCAAACTTCCTTTGGAAAAAGGAACACAAAGTAATGTTAAAAAAGACGCAACGAATAATTATAGGAAAATGAAATGGTGATATTCACATAACCATGTTTGAAGCATGTAGTTCCTGTTCTACACAAGTACAAAGAACAGAAAAATTCAACATTCAGGAAATAGAATGTCTAAAATGCAAAAAGATGTCATGTTAAACATTGACTACAAAGGAACACAAAAAAACAAAACATTATTGAAGCTATAGTACAGAATCATGTTCAGTAAAAGCCATCATCAAAGCAATAACCAGTACCATATAAGTAAAAAATGAATGTCGGAAATCGTTTGGAACATGGTAACCAGAAATTTCCTACTTAAAAGTACTATTTTCTCTTTACATTCATATTTTCATCTATTAAGCATGAAGGAAATTGAACCGAAGTGGAATACTACTAAAACAAAAATGGTGTAACTTTGGAGCTCCTTGCTTTTTAGAAACTGTGGCAAGGATGAATAGATGTCTTCAAATGAGGCATCACGATGCAAATGAATTATACTGTCACCAGTGGGAGACCAGAATTCAGACCTGGTCCTCGGCGATTTAATATATATTCTCTTCCTTGATCTCCAATTTAAATTGCATAAGCTATATTAGTGAGTATTCATTAAGCAACTTGGATCAATAATTTATTGTTGTTTCATCATGATTTTCTTGATTTTTAGGGATATTTAATGCGGGCTTTTTTTAATTTTTATATGGGTAAATGAAGTTAGACTTCTATAATAGAAATAACAAACTAACAAATAACAATCATGCATCATATATAAAATGAAGAGGTTTGAGAAACCAATATAAAAGGAGAGTGAGTCTAACAAATTGAAGTGACAATAAACCAAAGAGAGACCTACCCCACCTTAGAGGAAATTCCCAAAGGGTGACCTATTGCTCTCTCTGTCAAATTCAACTCATGAATGATGAATATAATTCATTGTTCTCAAACCAATTCTGCACGGGTAAATTGAAAATTTGCATCCACTGATCCACTCCCTAACTGGAGTCCCTTCAAAAGGCAAAGCAAATTCTAGTCTGATCAAAAACAGTTTTCCTTTTTCTTTTCAAAATCTTTAATGATAACATGATGTTAACATGGTGCACTATGAAGAAATCAGAAAATATCTGAACTGATTATGCTTTCCACGAAATATTTTCTTTCAATGGAGAAGGTAACTAAACTGAAAGATATTGGATTTGAAAGAGATTGTATTAGTGAAAAGTCGCAAAGTTGTGCATTATTGTGTGATAAAGGCCAATGCACCCCCAAAAGTGCTGATTCTGCTACTTTGTGTACTTCATGCTATTATACAAGTGGAGAATTGAGGATTGTCCAATGAATCATCCTTTCACTCAAAATATATTTCATTTCCATTTTACAAAAGATGTGATCAACAATTGTGAAAGGCTCTGAGTATTCCCTTTATGCATAATATTGTTCGTTTTTGGCTCCCCCTGACTAGAGACTTCTCGGGGGCCACCCATCCCAGTACTACTATAGGTTAAGCATGCTTAACTTCGGAGTTCTAGTAAGTTCACGGCGAGTACGGCTTTAAAACGCGTTGTGTCATAGAAAGGTATTGAATCTATATATAGCACTAACCTCCTTCACGCCCAAGCGAAGTGGGATCCTACACCTATAACTCTCCCAGTGTGGTAACTTACTGTACACGCTCACACACACCCGCCCACAAGGTCGCCACAATCACCCCCATTTGGGACCCAACGTCTTCATTGGCCACACTTCACTAGTCAGGCTCTGATACCATTTGTAACAACTCTCATCCTATTCAAACACAATATTGTCCATTTTTGGCTCCCTCGAACCAGAGACTTTCCAAGAGGTCACTCATCCTGGCACCACTCCAGGTTAAGTGCGCCTGGGTGACCCTTGAGAAGTCTCTAGTCTAGAGAAGCCAAAAGGAGACAAAATTATGTCTAACTAGGGTGACAGTTGTTACACCAAATGACAGTTGGTAAGCAACACAAATGAGTACAAGTGACAACCACAATCTAAGTACAAGGAGGTCAAGAATGCAACATTGCATAATTCCTTTATAAATGTTTAAATGCTTCACCATGGCCATTGACGTTGCACATCAAAAGTACCTTTGGTGGCAACTAGCAAACCAGTACTATAGTGTGCCACTTTCTTTATTTTAGTGGTGCAGAAAAGCTAAAAATAGCACAATAAAATGAAATTTTGTGGCCGATCCTATTCACCTGAAATAAAGACAAAGATGATGAAAATAACAAAACTTACTCTTGAACAACATGACATCCTCCTCCCACTCCTTTCGTTTGTGAGAAGTTATGAACACAATTGTGGTAACCTCCACCTAATCCTACACTTCCCCTTCAATTATACCTCTTTTGGCTCATTCTGTGATGAAAGGGATCATATTTTAATCAAAATATAAATTAATGTTGCTTAACTTTGAATTAAGTGATATAAACCAAATAATTGGATGAATGATAAAAACTTGGATCGCAGCAGTGGCGCGAATTTGGAAAATAGTTTTCAATCTTGAAATTTGGATTGCTGTACATGACATTGGATTTTCAAGCTATATGGAATTTGGGCATTACAAAAATCAATAAATGAATGAAATATATACAATATAGAATCCAAACTTTGAATGTGAGGCAGAGATGCAAAGCCACTCTGTATGTGGTTGCTTTTAAGAATATTTTGTGGTCATAATGTCTTTAAAGTCAAGCTACTGTGAAAAATAATCAAGATATACCTCTTTTCAGAATAATTTATTGGTTATATGCTACATGACTCTATGAAGCGAATAAAGTGATATGTTGCTTTGGGATGGAATTTGAAGATGGGGATTGATCACCACCAAATATTTTTTTTCAATCCTCTACAAGAATCTTGTATCTCCTTTCCTTGAGTATATTAACAAATTCAGAAGCAACTTTGACCAAAATTAGCTGAATAATATTTTAAAAACTACCACTGGAGAAAAGCTGAATTGTAGAAGTGGAAGAATATATATATATATATATATTAAGTAAATGGAATTTTAGAAGTCAAGATCAGTTTGTCAATTGGAGAAAGTTGATTGTGCGTGCAGATTTCAATTAACAATGAGTTATGTCAAATTCATGGGCTAATGATTCTTGTAGTATAAGAATTGTAATAAAATGTCTCATACTCTAAAAGTCCCTCCAAATTCAACTTCAATAGCCAATTTCCTTGATTTTTTTAATTCAAATATCCACAATTATTGAGTGATATCCCAAAGTTTGGGAACAAATGACCCATTATTCGAGAGCCAGATTCGTATACAAAGTTGTAAAAATTACAGTATATTATATTTCGATATGATGGGTAATATAAAATTTTCAATTTGTTGTTTACATAATTAAAAATATCTTAAGTTCGGGTTTAAAATTTTAAGGAAAGGAAAAACGTTATTACTTTAAAGTGAAGAAAAAAATCTAGATTAAATTACTGATTAGTCCTAGTTTTCAACTGCAATGACCAATAAGTTCTATGAAATATTTGTAAAAACATTGAAGTCTTACTTTTTAAAAATAGTTTCAACTAAGCTTAAAACTCCACCAATATTTTTTTTCCTGGTTTTGCACTTTATATTAAATAAATTTCCTCTGCTTTTTAAAAATAGTAGAGGAGAGTTTTTCGCAAAAGGATGGAAGGAAGTAATCAAAAACGATTTCAATAAATCATGGTATATAATAGGAATGAATGAAAAAGAAAGAATTCATGTGACCGATGATCAATATGGAATAAATGTAAGAATGATAAAGATTTTATAATTCATGTGATCGATGATCAATATGGAATAAATGTAAGAATGATAAAGATTATACCTATAAAACCCTACTAGCAATAAATTTTCTCCAGTTTTGCACTTTATTATTGAATACCTTTATGTCCTCCTTTTGTTAATATACTAATTGTGTTTTTTTAACCTCTAATTTTATAAAATGGCATCAATTTACATAATTAAAACACATTGTGGGGGCGGGTCCCTGCCCTGTTTAAACCGGTTTTGGGGCCATTTATGGAATTTGGGTGGGGGATGGGTTTGAGGAGAAAAAAATTGTGCTCGGGGCGGGGGATGGGTTTGAGGAGAAAAAACCCACGCGGGTTCGGGGCGGAGGAAGGGTGCCCCGCCACGTTTAGGTTGCTAATTATATTAATTTCTTATATATATATATATATATTTAATACTATAATAATGGAACTCTAAATCTTTTGTTTTCACCTATTTCTTCAACCTTTCTATAAAGATTAGTTTCTGCTATGCATCAATTTGGGGTTATGTTATAGTGGAATGATTCAAATTGAAAGTGTATTCGACCAAAATAAAAAAGCAGGGAAAAATTTTATGTGAGAATTTAAACGGGGAAACCTAAACGGGGCAGGGAGGAGGTGGGAGGGTACCCCAATTAATCAGTTTTTGGTAGGGACAGGGAGGGGAAAATTAAATGGAGGCGGGGTACCCAAACCCGCCCCCATTGCCATCCCTACTCCTACCATTGGTAGTGGGTTTGTAGCACAGTAAAACAGACATTAATAATGAGGAACATCACATTTACAAGTTGAGGGATACTCATTCTGGTAGAAGGAGAAAAAATTGATCAACCAAATGAGTTAATGGTGAAGTTAGGAATGTTTGTGCCAATGATAAAGAGTAAATGGGCTAAGGATTGTTGTGATTCTATTTTACTTTAGTTATGCCGCTCCAGCGTGTCTTTATTTATAGTCCCAAGTTTTTTTGGTTAATACCCTAAACGTTCGAGGTTTAGCTAGTTTATACTGGGTACGTATGGCCCTCGGTCATGATTATGCCAAGTTTCCAGAGTGGCAGCGGTGCATTAAATGGTTAACGTGAGAATTAAATTCATTCAACTTCTTGATAGTAGCGGTGATTATTGACTATTAATGGTCTACCTGTGATAGTAAGGGTTTTTGTGATGGCACATGTTTTGCCACTCCTTTAGTTAGCCCCATCGTTTAAGGCATATGTTAACTTCTCATCCACCATTTCAAAATCCTTTTAAGTGTCCCGGGTAACCTATGTTGATGTTTTGAGGAATCCTGCCAGTGCTACTTGGACCCATTGTTTTCATTGCTTTGTAAGGATTTTTGGAGGACTCGAGACTCATTCTCTCGAGGTTTGTATGACCTGAGAGTGTATCAGGGTTCCTATGACTTGAGAATGTCTTGGAGGACTGAGGATTTGTATCCTTGGAGGTTTTTTTTATTTTGAGGTTGCCTCATGTTTATTTTGAAATAAAGTGCTCTTAAAAAAATAAAAAATAAATAAATAAAAAAATGTGCCCGCTTGATCACACTCACACCAACAAACTTAATTTTTTTAAAATGTTTAAGAATTGCTTGAATTTCCCTATTCATAATAATTATTATTATTTTTTAATTTCATTGAAAGCCTTATATCTATTTTGTTTTAAGATGACTTTAACCTTCTGTATTTCAATTTAAATTTTTTATTTCTGGCCTATTAATATCACTTTGTTGATGTAATCAAATTATTCTTTTAAATAAAAGATGAATGGTTTATGTGTGAGTTTTTTTGTCAAAGATAAAATAAACAAATTATTATTGATATCAATTTGGGACATGATTTTGACCATGTAGGTGATGAATATAAATTTGGACCCTTTCACGCAAAGAAGAGATTAACGGTAGATAAATATTGGATTGAAGACCTCTAAGTTAACTTTTTCATCCAAGTAGTCATTCCATTTCCCCTATGGTTTCCTGAGGATTCACGGTCAATTTTACTTCCTATGTACAGTACATGATGTACATCAAACCACGAGTCCAATAAATAAAAAGAGAGAGAGAATAGGGAGAGAGAAAAAGAAACAGGGAGAGAGAGACGTGAGTTCTCTGATCCCGGTTTATAAGCCGACCTTTGATTCTCTGTCCCTCCTCTACCTCCCACCTCTTTCGCCACTCTATAAATTCCTGTCCCTCTCTCTATCTACCGGCTCTCTCCATACCCGTGGAGCTTCGTTTCCATGGCTTCTCCGTCCCAAGCAAGTCTACTCCTTCAGAAACAACTCAAAGGTATCAATCAATCTTCAACCATCGATTTCGATTCTATGGTTTTTAACTTTGATTTTCAATTGATCTATTGGTGTCTGTATCTGCAGATCTCTGTAAAAACCCAGTTGATGGATTCTCTGCCGGTTTGGTAGATGAAAGTAACCTATTCGAATGGAGCGTAACCATTATCGGACCACCTGATACTTTATAGTGAGTGCTCTGTTCCTTATTTGCTTAAAATTTGATTTTTTTTTTTTTATATGTTTGGCTTATTTTTAACAGTTATATCTATTGTAATTTGATGTTTGTCTGGTGTTTAATTGAATGATTTCCTTGACAATTTTATGTCATTGTTATGGGATTGAATTTTTTGATTGATTTTGTGAATTGGGTGGTTGTGATTGGTTTCTTTATAATGGTTGGTGGTGGGCTTTGGTTTTTCTTCTCTGAAAAGTTAACTTTTAGGGTTCAACTTTGTTTGTTTGGGTCTAGGGTTTAGTGTAATTTTGGAGTACTGGTCGTCATTCCGTTTGACTGTAGATTCTTTGATGAGGGTGATTATTAAGCATTCTGTTGGTGTGGGTTTCTAGGTGATTCTAGTTTACAAATATTACAAAAAGTTGATTTCTTTTATTCTTAATTTTTATGGCTTTCATGATTATTCAATCATTGGACTAGAATTCATATTTTCTTTTGTTGAAGAATGTGGCATTTAGTTTTGTAGGCTATCGTATGTTCTTTAAATTTGATGTCTTTTGTGCCTAATTGAAGGATAATTTCTTTCTACGGGAGCAGTTAATGCTATTTATGAGCCTTTTTCTTTTAGCTCAGTTTTGTGGTTTTGGTGGTTCCTCCAACCCAATTTCCTGAACATTATTATTGAAGAGATATCATTCATGATGTGATTGAGGAATAGTCATCGTTGATTTATTATTATCTATACTTCTTACTCAATGTGAACAATCAATGTGGTCTGACTTTTCCGTTATAATAAATTTTACCAATTTTTTTGCAGCGACGGGGGCTTTTTCAATGCCATCATGACATTCCCATCCAATTATCCGAACAGCCCTCCAACGGTGAGGTTTACCTCGGACATGTGGCATCCTAATGGTTAGTAGAGTTCATTTGTGTATTTAAGTTTACATTGTACTTATTTCCTTTTTTAATGTTGGCTAAATGCTTGAAGGATGATGTGTGGCTTGCAGTTTACTCTGATGGGAAAGTGTGCATTTCAATTCTTCATCCCCCAGGTGAGGATCCGAATGGCTATGAACTTGCAAGTGAGCGTTGGACACCGGTCCATACGGTAATGCTTTGATGCCTTTTACTTGCATTGTCACATGTATTTATCCTTATTATGTAATTATTGTGCCTGTGTTGTTTCAATTTTTCCTTCTCTATTAACTTATTTCTACTTGATTAAGTTATTTGCAATACAATACTTATAACTTGTGTTTCATTCCTAGTTATTTCTTTTATGCTCTTGAAATGAGGTCTGGCATAATATTTTTTATATGTGAATGTTAAGTTCGCACTTGATCTGCGATGAATTGATATTTCTATATATCCTTTTTGAGTACCATATACAAACATCTGTGTGATCATGTGTCATTATTGGTATGCAATTTAGGAATGGCAACGGGGTCCCCATTTATTACGGGCTTGTCCCATGCCCATCCCAAACTTGGGTGGGTTTTAAATTCCAATCCCAGCCCTCCCAATCCCATCCCGATCCTTTTACCTCTATTCTACAATGCTTCCATACATCTGTTACCAAACTAAGCACAAAAGATTCGGTTCAATAGAGAAAGAAGATTTTAAGTTTGCATAGAAATCCGTGTGTGTGTGTGTGTGTGTAGGTGTATATGCATATATTAGGTATATACAACATAAGCCCTAGATACATATTACATATAGAGAGAGAGAGAGAGAGAGAATCTGGATTACTTTCTCTAGACCTGAAATATCGCGAAGATGAGACATTGTCGGAGAGTGGAGTGGTCCCTGTCGCAACTTAGAGGGGAGAGAGAGAGAGATTTGCCAGAGATTGAGTGTTCAAGTGTTAAAGGCTTAATTGCATACAGAATAAGAGAGGGTTTAGCAGTCGAGCAGCTGTTGTAAGAAAAAAAGGACCCTAAAATAGACAAGAATGTGTAGTGAAGGGTAGACGAGCAGAGGGTGGGGTTGGTGTCCCCAAAAAATTTCTCAAAACACTATTAATGCTACTAATTAATGGCTATAAATGGTGATTTTTTATAGAAAATTAAAGTTGGCCCTCTCGATTTTTTTCAAAAAAATCCTTTTTATGGTTACCTATTTATGGTCATTAGAGGTGGTTCACCATCTTTTACCCATACCCACTCATATTCTATTTGAAAGTGTCCCTTACCTGTCCCATTAGGAGTGTAACTTGGCAGGCCGGACCAGACTGCCATCTCTAGTATTTTTTTATTTTTTATTTTTACCTATTTTTGCATTTTAACACCTGGCCTTGAAAGCTGTAATTGTTTGGATGCACTTTTACTGATTTACATGTGCTTCACAAATAATAAATGATGGCCTAAAGAAATAGAAGTTGGGAACTTTTTTTTATGTTCTGTATGACTTGTCTATCTGGTGACATTTATGATAAACAGTGCAATTTGGACAAGTTTGGCTGATTTAGGCCGACATTAAGGACAGATTATTGAGAATTTTGCTGGACATGGATGATGTGATGATTTTTGTGGGATTCAACCAACCCAGATCGAGGTTCTAGTTTTTAATCCTAGCACAACTCTATTTTAGAAGTGTCTTCTTGAGATAGGTTGGGGTTGGATTTATTGTTAGACAGTACTATTTGTCCTGTGGATGCCCATGAAAAGAGAGCAATTTAATTGTGGCTTCCAGAGTATGGAATAATATATTGGTTTAAATAAATTACAGAGGATGCTTATCAAGTTTTAAAAAATCGAAGGATTATTTTTTTTTACTGGTACTTATCTTCCTTGAATGATCACTTTTATTCTACTACAAATAGAAGCTATAATTGACTTTGGCAGGTTGAGGGGAAATTGAAGGAAAATAAAAACCCTTGCCATGCAGAGAAAATTTAAAGATGGTGATGGGAGTTCATTTCTATTTCTCTTTCTAGCATAAACAAAAGTAACGGGGATCTAAAACGAAATGGGAAAGGACTTATCAAAAAAAAAAAAAAATCCGAAATGGTAAAGGAATTTGTGAGCACCCATCTTGTACTTACTGATTTTTTTTTTCCCTTTCTACTCTGTACATGCATAATAAAACATTCATTTCCTTTCTTTGTGGTTACTTAAATAAAAAAAATTCCTATATCGCTTCATCGATTCTGTCAAAAACCTTACAATGGCTTCAGATTATTGGGACTTCTAAATGGAATTTTGTTAAAAATTTGTATCCTAATATCAAAAAAATAAAATAAAAAATTGTAGCCTAGAAGGACAACCACTAATACTTCCTGAGGTAGTTTAATATTTTAAAATTGGATGGATTGTTGTGTTTTATAATTGCATCCAAGTAAAGACAAATCTCTCTTTTTCTGGGACTGAGATCCCTGGTTTCAGTGGTCAAACTAAACAAGTCAAAGCAAAGTATCATAGCATAGATGCAAATCCTGAGAGTATATGTTCCAATGTTCTTATTAGTGGTTACCCATAATCTCCAGATTTTAGACTCCCGAGTCCACCAATTTAAATCTAGGTAACCATCAACTAAAAAATTGTCCTCTGTCACGCTTGAGAGTCACTCGACATAATACTAATGCCCGCTAGGACGAGACACCGGTGTACTGGTAGGTGGAGATGCAATAACAGTAGTGTCAGGTGTTGTATCAATGTCAGGTGTTGTATCAATCTCTCTCTCTCTCTGAGATAGGTTAGTCGACATGAGGAACTACTGTAGAACTTGACATTTCTTCTAAGTGGGTGTTTGGGAGTGCTTCTTTACTACTAAAAAGCACTTTTATTTTCAAAAACTGCGGTGCAAAGTGTTTGGTGAAAAAAAAAAAGCACTTAAATATGGTAGAGGTTAGGTCTAAAAAGTGCTTTTATTTAAAGCTAAGAATCTTAGCTTTTAAAATTGCGTTACAGTAGATATATATGTTTTTAGGTAACTAATTTTGTTATAGACAATTTTATCCCTTTATATTTTTTATTAATACAATTTTATCCGTTTTAGGCTTCAACAAATAAATAGCAAACAATGCGTGGGACTCTGTAACAAACAAATATCCTAGTTTATTTTGGACTTTGTAATAAACAAAATATGTGATATTTTAAAAATATGTAAACAAAATAAACAAAATATGTGATCCTAGTTTATTTTGG
>JAOTQH010256738.1:0-11523 GCA_025631255.1 Cornus kousa | reverse complement strand
CCCTCTCTGTTTTCCTCACAATTCTCACTGTTACGTCTCTCTGTCTATACGTAAGTAGGGTTTGTGATTTCTAAACCCTAAGTCAATCTCTAATGATATATTTATAGGCTTAAGGAAAACCTAATTCCCCCATCTTAAGGAGAGACTAAGTCGGCAAACCATGAAGAAACTAAAACCCTAAAAGTATAATAATGCAAAAGAAAATAATAGAATAATTAAATCAAATTTCCACATAACATATATTTAAACCAGAAAAATAATTAAAACAAATACTCAATTAAATAATTCAATTAAAAAAACAAATACTACAATTAACTCAATTAATAACAACAATTAAAACAAATAACCAAGTATCCAAAAGAACACATAAAGATGAAAAAAAAATTATAATAAAACCATAAAATAAAATTACTGAGACTATCCTTTTAAAATTAGAAGTATTACAAACTATATTTGTAAAAAATAATGTATATGGAATGAACTGGAGGACAAGTAAGGCGAGTCTTACCATAATTCTACCACATTTTTGTATGTAAATAGAGGCAAAGACCTCCAATAAGATCCATCAAGCAATTTACGCCTTTCTCTATAGAGTTCTTGTCAATTATTATTCTCTTTGAGTGAGTTGTATTATTTCTTTTAATTATTTTTGGTTACGAGAATCTTTGCACCTACACTTTGACGCCATCTGTGGGGAGTGTATAGAAATATACTCCCGTAAGTGATTCACGTCGTTTATGTTACTATGATCCGGAATGTCAACCGGAGGATCCATAGCAATAGCTGATCAACAGATGGAGTTAATGCAATAGATGCGAGAAGAGTTCTTGCAATAATTTGAGATACTTCGCCAAGGCCATCACAGTTCAAATCGCGTTACTTCAGCAAAGGAGCGACGCTCTCCAAGCAGCTATGGCCTAGACAGCACCTCAGCTGCCAACAAGTGATACAGCAACACCATCCCCAAACCACAACATTCCTCCGGTTAACGAACCTCAGGCTAATGGGGTTCTTCCTAACGAGGTTTGGCTTAACAAAGTTCAACAAGAGCATGGGACAAGGACCGAAGCGGTCGCTTCAGATAACAAACCTCGTCGCATGCAAGATGAGCAGGTCGAGTCTAGCCATAAGCTTATGGTATGGTCTAATGGTATTCCGGATGGCACTGGAGTCCAAGATGTCTTCGATGAGAAGAGGCTTTTGAAGATTCAGACGCCGGCAGAGATGATAAGAGAGCACAAGAACTCTCTTGTGAAGACCCCGTTCACCGATAACATAGACTATGTTTACAGACTTAAGAAGTTTACTATGCCTTCTTTCATTCAGTTTGATGGCACAGGAGATCCTTCTCGTCACCTTAATCATTATTTACAAAAGATTGCTCTGGACAATCACAATAATGCATTCATGTGTAAGGTTTTTCTTACCAGTCTAACAGGAGCCGCATTAGAATGATTCAAGAATAGGCCACACAAGTCCATTCCAAATTACGAAACTTTGTGTGCCATGTTTTTAGCACAGTATTGCGGAAACAAGAAGCAAAAGAAGACCATCGCTAGCCTCTTCACTATAAGGCAAAGGAGAGAAGAAACACTGCAGGATTACCTATCCAGATTCAATATGGAGGCCTCAAAAATAACAGATTGTCATCCTGAGACTGCTATTGAGACATTCAAGATCAGTATAATTCAGGGTACCAAGTTCCATACCTCCCTAGTTAAATATTCTCCTTCACACATGCAAACTCTCAATGATAGGGCATAGATCTACATTCGACTTGAGGAGAATGTAACCCACCAAGCACAGCATGCCACGCTCATCACAGTAGAAAATAAGTCCCGGGAAAAAGCTTTAAGTTCAAAAAGTCAAAGAAGCATTGCACCGGTCACTCAGGTACCTGAGAAGAGACAAAGGACAGAGGAGAGGTTCACACCTCTTTGTACCACCTTGGCTCGGCTATTCAAAGAAAATAAAGATGAGATTCGTAGCCCCTCAACCAATGAGGCAACCCTTGAAGCAAAGGGATAAAAGTAAGCACTGCGGCTACCTTAGGGTTTACGGGCATACAACCAATGATTGCAGATCCCTTAGGCGACAAGTGGAAAACATGATAACCAAAGGTGAGTTGGCAGATTACCTTACACCAAAAGAGTACGTTAAACCTTGGGAGGTCAATCCTCGGAAAGTAGAGGAAAATCAAATGAAAGTTATCCATGCGATACATGAGAGGTTAGAAGAGGTATACCGATCCAGACTGAAGACAGCCCACAAGCTAAGAAAGCTGTCCTCGGTACATACTATCACTTCAGGTAATATTAGTATTGGGTTCGGCAATAGAGATTTATCCATAGATCAGCTTCCCCATGAGGATCCACTAGTCATCAGTCTTCTGGTGGTAAATTGTATGATCAAAAGAGTTTTGGTAGACCCAAGTAGTAGTGCCAATATTATCATGAAAGCGGTCTTTGAACAAATGGAAATCATGTCACCGTTAATCTGGCCCATCTTTAGTCCTTTGATGGGATTCGATGGCTCAAAGGTGGACCCTCTTGTGGTGATTGATTTATCCATTACTGCGGCAAAAAGGACATTGAAGGAAAATTTTGTTCTAATAGAAAT
This sequence comes from Cornus kousa, assembly GCA_025631255.1. NCBI lineage: Eukaryota > Viridiplantae > Streptophyta > Magnoliopsida > Cornales > Cornaceae > Cornus > Cornus kousa. The sequence continues at coordinate 8,904 of JAOTQH010256738.1, read as the reverse complement.
TCATCCTTCTTACAATCTCATTATAGGAAGAGGTTAGATCCACCGAATGAACAAGGTCCCATCTACCCTCCATCAGGTGATGCGATGCCTGTCTCCGGATGGAAAGGAGGTTATTAATCTTTAGGGAGATCAGGTCACTGCCAAAGAATGCTATATGCAGACACTGAATGAAGCAAAAAAGATAAGCAAACAGCACCAGCCAGAGGTGATCCCAGGAGCTACTTCCAAATATCAATTACAGAGCCTTCTGCCCAAGTAGCTGAAAATAGAGGAGAAAGTTAAAGCTACAATGCCAGCGAGGAATCTCTTAAAACCATCGAAGTTATCCTCAGTGATCCTTAAAAAATCACTTATATGGGCTATTCCCCCATAGCCGAAGAGAAAGAAGCGGTAATTGATGTCATTCGATGGAATGCAGATGTATTTGCCTGGGACCATTCGGATATGGTAGGAATCAGCCCTTCAGTCTCTTGCCATAGCCTGAAGGTGGATCCGGTGTATAAACCAGTTAAGCAAAGACACGAAAGGTTCGCACCTGAGCGTAATCGAATCATTGCTGAAGAAGTAAGCAAACTCCTTCAAGCATGCTTCATCCGAGAAGTACATTACCCACAATGGCTCTCAAAAGTGGTGGTGGTTCAAAAGAAGAATGAAAAATAGAGGGTATGCATAGATTTCACAAATCTCATCAAAGCTTTCCCTAAGGATAACTTTCCACTACCCAAGATAGACCAGATGGTTGATGCTACTATTGGCTATGAGAGACTCACATTCCTTGATGTGTATTCCAGATATAACCAAATCCTTATGAATCCAGAGGATGAAGAAAAAATCACTTTCATTACAGAAAAAAGGCACTTACTGTTACAAAGTCATGCCCTTCAAACTCAAGAATGTTGGGGTAACTTACCAACGTGTCATTAATAGGATCTTCGACGAGATACTGGGAAGAACGATCGAAGCCTACATTGATGACATGGTTGTTAAAAGTGTGAAGAAGGAGGATCTTCCAATGCGCCTCCAGGAAGTCTTTGACACTTTGAGAAGGTATAACATGAAGCTGAATCTTTCCAAGTGTTCCTTTGCAGTCTCTTCAGGGCAGTTCCTCGGCTATATCGTCAACAAGAGAGGAATAGAAGTAAGCCTGGCTCAGGCTCAGGTCCTCATACAAAATCAAGAATCAAAAACTCACAGGAAAGTTCAGGTTCTAACTGGCCGAGTTGCAGCTCTTAGCCACTTCATATCTCGATTATCGGATAAGTGCAAACCATTCTTTGATGCAATAAAATTTAAGAACAAAGATATGTGGGGACCTCAGCAGCAAATGGCTCTCAATCAATTAAAGTGTCACACGGCTAAACCTCCAATTTTATCTGCTCCAAAGCCTGGTGAAACACTCATTATGTATTTAACAATTTTTGATATAGCCACAAGTGCCGTACTGATCATAGTAGAAGGAAAGAATTAGTACCCAGTCTTCTACACAAGTAAGACGATGACAGATGCTAACACGCGGTATAGCAAAATAGAGAAGAACATACTAGCATTGGTATATGCAAAAAAGAAGCTTCGACATTACTTTGAGCCTCATAGCATCGTAGTCTTAACCAACTATCCCATGCGTGTTATTCTTTCCAAGCCAGACTTGTCCGAAAGAATAACTAAGTGGGCAATTGAACTCAGTTCCTTTGATATATCTTATGAGCCAAAAGTGTCACACAAAGGCCAGGCATTGGCCGACTTCCCCCTTGAGTATGAAAATAAACCCGAAGAGCTAGACCCTCCCGAACCACAATGGGAGCTTCGGGTAGACGGTTCCTTAAACCAAACTAGTACCGAGGCTAGAATCGTTATCATAACCCTTGACGGCACCAAGTTGTAGCAGTTAATCCGTCTAACTTTTCCTGCCACTAACAACGAAGCCGAGTATGAGGCCTTGCTCGCTGGGCTTCGGGTGTCAAACCAGCTCTAGGTAAGGTATCTAAAGGTTTTTAGTGACTCCCAACTTATTGTGAATCAGGTGACAGGCAAATATTAGCCCAAAGAAGAAAGAATGAAAGCATACAAAGAGGCTGTAGAGAATGTGACATGTAGATTCGATCAAATCGAGTTTCACCAAGTACCTCGTAAGGAGAACTTTGAAGCAGATCAACTGGCCACAACGGCATCTTCCTCAGATGAAGTTTTGGTCCGGATAGTGCCAATAAAAATCTTGGACGAACCTAGTGTAAGTCCTCGGCAGGAGGTAATGGTGATCTCGGATATTCCATGAGAGCCATATTGGATGGACCCATTGGAAGCTTATCTCAAGCACGGGACCCTTCTGAACCAGAAAGCTGAGGCAAAGAAATTAAGGTTCTCCATATCAAAATACTCCATTATTAATAATCAACTGTACAGGAAATCATTCTCAGGTCTTTACTTAAGATGCTTAAGCCCCAATGAGGCCATCACAGTATTAAAGCAAATTCATGATGGAGATTATGGAAACCACTGCTGCAGCAGATCCCTCGCACATAAGGTTCTAACTCAAGGCTACTTCTGGCCATACCTGGCTCGGAACACTGAAAAGTATGACAGGAGATGCAACAAGTGCTAGTGACATGGCCCAATGAAGCATCAACCTACTGAGGATTTATACATAATAGCCAACCCATGGCCATTTGCCCAATGAGGAATTAACATGGTCGGACCTTTACCCAATGCAGTAGAACAGAAAGAATACGTGTTACTAGCCATAGACTACTTCACAAAGCGGGTAGAGGCAGAGGCTTACTCGAGTGTGACTCATAAGCAAGTTAAAAGTTTCTTATGGAACAATATCATCTGTCAATTCAGGGTACCAAAGGTTATTATGATGGACAACGGTAAGAACTTAGACAACAGAAGTACAAGAAAGTTCTTCGCCGAACATGGAATTAGGCAAAAGTTGGCTGAGATTAGTCATCCACAAGGGAATGGGTAAGCTAAAATAACCAAGCGAACCATCTTTAATAGTTTGAAGAAAAAGTTAAAGATGCTCAAATCGAAGTGGTATGAGAATTTACCAAATGTACTTTGGGCATAATGAACCACCCCACGACGACCAACAGGGAAAAGTCCCTTTTATTATGGCCTATGGTTCCGAAGATGTCATCCTTACAGAATCAGTAGTTCCAACCCTTCGGACATATTTGCTACTCGAAAGAAACAATGACCAGTAGCTCGAGCATAGCCTCTACCTGTTGGAAGAAAAAATAGATGTCGCAACAATTAGGCTCGTTTCATACCAACAATAGTTGCGTAACAGTTACAACAAGAGAGTCAGATTTAGAGGCTTTGTAGTAGGTGATTGGGTGCTGAAGTAGGAAATGACACATGTAAAGAAATTACAACCCAATTGGACTGGACCCTACGTAGTCACCGAAGTGGTGAGGAAAGGGGCCTACAGACTAGCTAAAGCTAATGGGCGCGTAATCACATGCCCATGGAATGCCATACACCTTAAAAGGTACTATCATTAGGAAGATTTGTCAATTTATTTATAATTTCTTTATGCAAATAAGGCTGCTCATGGCCCATATAATAAACTTTCATATTGGCAATTATATCCTCTTTTCTACTGTGTGGAAGACGTTGAATACACGTGTGATCAATGGTTTGTGAATCCTTCGCTCTAGTTTGCATCTAAAAGTAATTTAAGCTCATGAGTAGTCATTTTCTACACACATGTTAATATTTGGTGTGGGATGTTATTTTATTTCATGCTTCTATAGTTTTTCTTTCTTTTCATAAAAGGGCCCAAATTTCTGGCCTCTTGTCATTTTTGAATCTTCGGCCTCACTTATTGCGAATTATTTTACATACATGGTACTTTTCCAAATCAAACGCTTCGGACCTTAAGTGTCCGAAGGTATCATACAATTCTTCTCAGGCTCATTGCCGAGGAATTATACGCTTCGGACCCTAAGTGTCCGGTACAACACAATTCCTATCAGGCTTATTGCCAAGGAACTATACATTTCGGACCCTAAGTGTCCGGTACAGCTAATTCCTCTCAGGCTCATTGCCGAGGAACTATATGTTTCAGACCCTAAGTGTCTGGTACAACCAATTCCTATCAGGCTCAGTGCCGAGAAACTCTACGCTTCGGATCCTAAGTGTCCAGTACAACACAATTCCTATCAGGCTCATTGCTGATGAACTATACGCTTCGGACCATAAATGTCCAATCTAATACAATTCCTCTCAAACTCATTGCCAAGGAATTTTGTTCTTCAGACACTAAGAAGTCAGAGGCATTCACAACCACTATAGAACTCAACACCTTGGACTTATAAGTCCGAAGGCAATTTAATGGGTTAAAACCTAAATAGGGGCAAATACTCTTTATGGATATCACGCTCACAATCCCCCTTTACCAGGCCAGTAGTGTGAGGCCCATTAAAAATTTGTCCCACATCGAAATCAAATGAAAACTAAAAGTGCTATATATGGCGTAATTTTAAAATTGTTAATTGCCAAGAAAGGTGTCCCTTGATAAATAGGCCTCTAAGCGAAATTGATCAATCAGAGACCTAACTATCAAGGGACCCTCTTTCTTGAGCCTTCATTTTTAAAATCCTCATATCGTAATGGTACGAATGCAACACATGCTCCAAAAGTTGAGAATTCACAGGCATCAACAAGATTTTTCCCAGACACATACAAAGGCCAAAAAGACATATAGTCCAAACTTCAGGTGTTTGAGGATGACAGTCAAATACATGCCTTGGATCTCATGAGTCCGAGGACATCAAAGCATTTCTTTAAGACAAGTACTTTGTCCCACATTAAAAAAGTACAATAAAAAATGAGTATTGATATATTTACTCTATACAAATCAATGGCAAGAAGGGTTCCCTTGACGATTAGATCACTAGATGGAGAAACAATCCTCGGATATCAACCGAACTGTCAGAGGGATTCCCTTCTTACCATCCTTCCTGTTTTTGCTTCGGACCACAAGGAGTACGAAGCTCTCAGGTAGTGAATTTTTCTCACAAACATGAAAGCATTACTACACAATAATTGTATGCAACATAAAGGCATTCAAAAGTATACAAATTGCACCAAAAATAAGTTTAAATATCACAGCACAAGAGTAGAGATACATTGTTCCAAAATATATTGCTTCAGAATATAAATTACATAATTCTACTTCCTTTTTGATCAAAAGGAGCAGAGTCAAAAGCATCCATTATAGTCTGGCTTGAAGCTGGAGGTATTAAAGGGTTAGGAGCTGTAGGAACTGACGAACTTGGAGTTGGATGATCTTCTTGATGAGACTTCACCATCTTAGCAAATAGTATCTCAGCTTCTTGGGCCTGTGGACCATCAGTGTAAGGGAATGATACCTCTATGTCAGCATCAAAGGCCTTTGGGTCCTTCAACTTATCTCCTGAGTCCTGACCGAAGCTGAACCAAAAGGCTTTAGCATTGGATAAGCGCACCAGAGTGGAATAACGTCCTTGCATTTGTTTTCCAGTAGTGATGCAGGTGCCAATTGCATCTTTCAAGCACTAGTTCTCAGCCTCCAGCGCCTCCACCTTAGCCTCAGAGGCAGCCAAGCGGTTCTTGTAAACGTCCCTTACCTCAGAAGCTATCTTCGAATTCAGAACAGTAGTGGAAGTCTTCTTCTTAGCATTGGTAAGGTTCCTCTCCAATTTCTTAATTAAAAGGGACTGGGCCTCAGTAGTGGCGCACAGGGCCATGGTGTGGTACATACTCTACACAATTAGTAGTGGTGTAAATAATGCTAAAAAAAAAGGAAAAAAGAAAAAAAAAATTAAGTAAATATCAGAGATAAAGGGAAGTTCAAACCTTCACAGCATGAACTGGGGTAGATGGTAGTAGCTGGTCTAACCCCATGTTCGTAATAATTTCTTCATCCTTGGGTAGCCACATCCCCCGGGCCACTGCCAAAGCAGCAAAGGGATCAGTGACTATTGAGTCCCCAGAATGGAGAACTAATTTGTCAGCTCTTGAGAAGATAGGTCTCCAAGGTTCTCCAGCATTGACCTGGACATAGCTCGAACCTCCTCCTTAGGGTCAGTTTCTCCAGCTTTCTTCCCCTTGCCTTTGGAGACATTTTTACTCTATCTAGTTGAAGGTGGATTCTGCCTTGTCTTTTTTAGAGGAGGCTCATTAACCTCCTTTTCATGCTCAGTAGACCTAATGACAACCAAAGGCTGGTCTTTAGCAGCCTTCTTCGTTAGAACTTTAGCTCTCTATTTTTCTTCTTCAGTCAATAGGAAACTGTCAAAAGATGGGAGTGATAGATCCATGAAGTCTGCAGCTGCGGCACTAAAAGCGGTTTCTTTGAGGTTGGACGAGGTGAGCAATTCCTCAATAGATGAGGGTTCACTCCAAACTTGTCCTTCGAGAAAGTAGAGCCTGTTCTTAGCTACAGAGGAGGGGAAAGTTGCTGAAAAAATACCAAGAAACTCATAAATATGACGAAAAATTAAGACTTGACATGGGAAACAGCCAGAGCATTTGGTATGAAGGGAGGGTAAGCATTTTATACCTAATTTCCCAAATTTGTGTGGGATTAGAAGTCTACTCAACTGAGACACGGCCCAATTCCCTGTAACGATTATCATCCTCTCTTTCCATTTCTTCTCGGAAGTAGGAAGGTTCGTACATATCCTTTATTGAAGAGAGGAAGTCAAATAAAAATGGCCAAGCTCGGTCCCATGCCTGGATATTATGTAGGTAACCAAAAGGTCAGCGAGAGTCCAATCAAGACTCTCTAGCCTTCGGCGAACCAAAATTGCCGAGACTATTCAAAAAAAGTTAGGGTTTACTTGAAGGGGGGGCAAGACCTAACTTATTAAAGACCAAGTGGTAAAAGGGGTGAAGAGGAAATCGAAGAGTATTAAGATGCCCAACTGAGAGAAGCAACTCATTCTCCGACGCCCTCGCCTGAACTAAAATCAGCCGTCTATGGGTATTCGACAATTTCTACCCCCTCAGGGATTTTAAATTCTTCCATTACTGAATCAATAGTGAACTTGATATGTTGAATAGACAAAATCCTCTCTTTCTCTTCTTTAGTGAAGATACTATTCGACCCAGAGGTAGATCTCTTAGCCTGAAGTAAAGAATCATCCAATTGATTGGCTGAGTCACTTACAGATTTAAGAGGGTTAAAAACCCTAAGGGGAGGAACCCTAATGAGAATAGGGGAAGATGAGGGTGTGGAATCAAAATCTTCAATTTCTACGTTGTCGTGAGTGATTGAAGTGCTCATGATGCAAGATTAAGAAAGTGGAGGAAGAACTAACCTGGTGACATGACGAAGTAAAGAACGCAGTGAACGAAGTGAGTGCGGTGAAGGCAAAAACAAATCCTGAAGAAGCTCTTGAGTTAGAATGGTAATAGACACTCCTTGAACCACCTCTTGCAAAACTGGCAACCGTGCAACTTTAATTTCCTTTTAAATAGGAGCTGTAGCCCAATTAAAGAGGGAATTAGAGGCAAAGTGTGGAAGGAAAAATTCCCCTCCAGTAAAAATTATCCACGTCATCACAATATAGATTTTTCTTTGATAAATTGTGAAGGCCCATCCTGGTCAAGCCCAAACTAAGCCTTCCTTTAGCCCAAGATCGATGATACTAGACCTTCAGCCTTGTTCAAGCTCAGATAAAGACATCAACAGCCCAAGGTCGCTAACATTGAATTTATGGCCCATAGACAAAGTCATTTGGACCAAGTTGCATTCGGCCCAAAATTCGTTACAGAGGAAATCAGTCCTGTTAATTAAAGGAATCAACATAGAAGGAAAGTTCTATGCAAGGAAAGTTTGGTTTGGAAAGAATTAGGAAAGGGAAGAATTATATTTGTAAAGAACAATGTATATGGAATGAACTGGAGGACAAACAAGGCGAGTCCTACCATAATTCCACCACCTCTTTGTATATAAATAGAGGCAGAGACCTCTAATAAGATCCATCAAGCAATATACGCTTTTCTCTATACAGTTCTTGTCAATTATTATTCTCTTTGAGTGAGTTGTATTATTTCTTTTAATTATTTTTTGTTAACAGAATTTTTGCACCTACAGCCACCCTTTTTCCATTATGTTTCTTTTTCCATCTATCCAAACTTAAAAAATATATATTATTAAAAAATTTGTATTTATTTTATTTTCTAATTGATTCCACCTAACCAAACGAAGCCTTATATTATTTTATTTTTCCTTTTATTGAACAATTACTAAATAGTCACCATAAAAAAATAAAAAAAAAATCATTAATTCTACTTGTCATTCGTCATTGGACATTATTTGGACACTTTAATACCCAAACTTGCACCGTGGGCTATGATAACTTAATGTATGTCACAAAACGCAACGTCGACAGTTTATTTATAGGATTAAAGAAGGAATTGGGGGCAAAGTGTATAGGGAAAAAATCCCCCTCCAGTAAGAATTGTCCACGTCATCACAATATAAGCCATCCGGTTTGGGAGTCATTGACCCAACGCTCGACCTCATGGATCGCTAGAAAGCTTAATAGATCCACACATTGCACTATGCTTCCATCTTTGATCTTTAGGGATAGATTAAAAAAAAAAAAAAATTCGAGTGAAAAGAATAAGTGCCTCTAGATGAATAAAGCTTTAATAAAAGGTCCACTCTTTGTCTTGATGATCGGTACAAGATTTGTGTGCTAGTTTGAGAGTAAGGATGTGATCATTTCTTTAGTTGGTTTAGATAGCAACATATTTGATGCCGGTCCACTCAAAAAGAATTCTAGAGTTGTTTTGATTTGAACGATCATTTTCTTGATGTGTGGAGGACCAAACTTGCTTGCTTGATGTTGAAATTTTGGGAGATTGCTTGGAAATGGTTGAAAAATTGCATACTTGAGGTAGTTTTCT
>JAOTQH010256719.1:0-11524 GCA_025631255.1 Cornus kousa | reverse complement strand
TTAAATGTGATTTTAAGGTTTGCTGTCATGCTATAGGTAGTCCCATCATCTTGTTAATTGGGCCTTGCCAAGTGGCAAAGGCACTTCTTGACTTTTCATCCGCCAATCCAAGATCCTCCCAAGTTTCCCAAATCGAGATCCTTCACAGCTGCGAAGGCCCTATCCTTACTTAGTGCTGTGCGCGGATCTGTGACTTTCTGTAGGCAAGCTTTCTGGGGCTCCTTTCCTTTATTATGTTTTGTCGAGATACCATGGCTCATGAGTGTTCGAGAACTTTGGGCTCGAGGCTTAATCAGCCTAGTTGATGCTAGGGCTTGGGAATGCTCGAGGGCTTTGGACTCGAGGCTCAGTAAGCCTGGTTAATGACTTCGAGTTCAAAGTCCTCGAAGGTTGGTGGGCCTGGCTAATGCCAGGGCTTCGCGAGTGCTCGAGGATTTTGAATTCAAGGCTTGGTGGGCCTAGTTAATACCAGGGCTTTGTAAATGCTCGAGGGCTTTAAACTCGAGGCGTGAGCCTGGTTAATAGCAGGGCTTTGCGGGTGCTTAAGGACTTTGAACTCGAGGCTTGGTGGGCCTGGCTAATACCAGGGCTTTGCAAGTGCTCGAGGGCTTTGAACTCGAGGCGTGGGCCTAATTAATGCCAGGGCTTTGCGAATGCTCAAGGATTTTGTACTCGAGGCTTGGTGGGCCTGGTTAATGCCAGGGCCTTGTGAGTGCTCGAGGGATTTAAACTCGAGGCTTGATGGCCCTGGTTAAAGCCAGGGGTTAATAATGCTCGAAGTCTCTGAATTCGAGGCTTAATGGGCCTAACTGAATATTGGGGTTTGTAATGCCACAAGTTTAACTTTTACTCGCCATGTTCAACACCCACATTTAGTCCCTCTGCACGTGTGACGATTCGAGGATTATCGGTGCGCGTGCAAGATCTGAAGGGTTGGTATGCATTTATTCGAGGGAAGTAGGGGAGTCGTCATATCCAAAAAGACAAGACAAGTTATTAATGCGCCGTTTTGGCGTCGGTTTAATGGTATGGGTTCGCGAGACATGCCTCTTTATAAAAAGGGGGGAAAGGTTTGTGGTGGCTCATCTGAAAATAGAAAACCCCTTGCTTAAACCCGGTTAGGCAATTGAGATCTTGTAGATCCTTTGTACCATTGTTTCCGGTGAGGGCCTATTGGTGTTGAAAGGTTATCAAAATGGCGAAAAAGAAAAAGGAACTGAGTAAGAAGGATTGTCCACCACCACATGTTCCGGCAGATTCAGAATGGCGTCGTGCGCCATTCTTTGGGAAAAGTGACGTGCTTTGGCGATGGGTAGACAGAAGTGATGGCGCCGGTGAACCATTAGAAGTTGAAGAGTTGATGGAGGAAGAAAATACAGATACGTCTTCCTCTTCGCGTATACTAGCAGACACGATTTTGAGGTTTTGCGTGGAGCAAGGGAGATATCCTTGGTCCTTTGTGAAATTCATGAATCATACGAGTCCATGCCATGGCTGGGAGGGGTGGACAGATGCGATACTTGCAAACGCAGAATACATGCACATCCTTGAAGTGGTGGGGCTTCTCCTAGCAATTAAGTTGTTTCGTCACTTAAGCATCCCTCGCGATATTGTAGGGATGTGGGAGTTGATCTTGAGGTAGAGTACAAGTTTTCACACCTTTGTTACTGCGTGGGGTGAGTTTACTCCCACGATTGAGGATGTGCACCAGTTATTAGGCTTACCTTTCCAAGGTATAGAGAATCCTGGCTCGTGGGTACTAAGCGAGGCTGAAGCAATACTGAATGACAATTTGGAAGAGGCATTAGATAAGTCTAAATGCTTTGGCACTTTATGGGGTAGTAAAGGTGCACGTCGTGAAGCGAGGGGTACCAAGGCGCGCAAGAGCACGATTGGCTCCTGGGTGCGCTATAATTTTAGAGATTATCCTCTAAGTCAGAAAAGTTTGTCAAAGGAGGGGAAAGAGGGTATTGCTGGTCCATGGGTGGCTCATCTCTCGAATCTAGCTGCCTACTTATTATGTTGGCTATCACGCTACATTTTGGAGGGCACTCCAGAAGATGCCCCTCTACCTCGCTTACAAAGCCTTGCAGTGAAGCTAGCATGTTGGATTAAAGTGTCACTCGCACCTTTATTTTTGGGCTTTTTATACCACTATCTAGATATGGCGGTAGAGGATTGTGCACGCTCTGTAGGGCGCTATGTGCATGACTCGTACATTTCCACTTTGTTTCTACAAATGTTCTTCTATGAAAGATTTCAGTCCTACACGCCAGCAGCACTAGGTTTGTCCTTCTATGAGGCTGTTGTTCGAGGGTGGAGGTGGCATGGACGAGCTCCAAAAGGATGGTTAAGCTACTCGATAGACCAAAGCTTTTAGTTTATTTCGCGTCCCTATGTCAATACTTTGCCTGGTGCTTTAACCATGACCATGTATTTTGATAGAGATAAACATGTCCCTACTGGTGCCTATCGATTGCAGGCTAGCGAAGTGCTAGTGTTTTTATTATGCACAACCCTAGGGTATCTACCAGCCTTGTGGGAAGGGGAAAACCTTATGAAGACTTATAACCCTTGAAGGGTACCTCTTCAATTTGGTTATGACAGCGGGGTGCCATCAGAATACATCTTCACAGAGGGCGAAGATTCCTTTGAGAGGAGCTTTGACAGATTTCTGGCTACATAAACTGGATTGCTGGCAGAGGGGGTTGGGGCCTTGTTTTTACCAGGGAGAGAGAGATTTCCTTTGTGCACAGAGTTAGCGCGGTCTTACTGGGCTATCCACCTCGCGCAGTGGAAAGATTTCTGTATGAGTCCAGCAGAATGTGTCAAGGCACGTGTAATCTATGCAGGGGATTATTCCTTAAGGCCTCCTATTGCATTTGATAGGGGCAATTATTGCTCTTTTATGCCTATCGCAGACATGTCAAGTGGGAGTGCGTAAGGTGAGCCCTCACAGCTTTCGCAAACTCAGGAGACATCAGCACCAGATTTAGCCCCAAGGATTAACACTCGGAGGCGTAAGTCACGAGCGACATCTCGCTCAAAGGGTGGGCCTCCCTTGAAGCTAGTATCTGTGGGTGTCGTGGCTCGTACAAGGGCTAGCACAGTCGAGGCAACTGCTAATCCCCCTACTGCAAGTATGTCTCATCCAGCAGCGCAACCTCCTCAAATTTCCCTTGTAGATTACGAGGATGAATCTGATAGCATAGATGGATCCCTTCAGGATGTTGAAGGCCAATCCTTTGTTAAGAAGCATGGCTCAATGGCTGATGCCTTTGGACCTACTGCTACTAGGGGTCGCCTATTCCAGCGTGTGCACGAAGGTGAACCAAATTCAACAGTGTATGAGGTGAGTTCTGGTGAGGTACTTCTTGATGATAGAGATTTTTCTAATTTGCCTCATTTTGACTTTGTGCAAGCTTTGGGTGAAAGTACATTGAATTATTGTGTTCAGGATGTGCCAGCACAGGTGAGGACAGAAGAAATGGAGCTCTCAAATCCCTTGAGCATCTCGCCACTTGTGGCGATTCGCAATGCGCCTGTTCGCGAGTATGCAGTAGCTGTGGCAGAGATGATGCGAGGATATTCTCACGAGGGGGAATTACCTGTAGAGGATACGCATGATGGTGAAGAGCCTTATGCACAGGATAACCCTAACATTGAGGAGAGCGAGGTTAAGACATCTTCTTCAGACGAGAGTTCAGAAGGAACTGTGGAGGAATATGCTGAAGTAATGGAGGATGATGCTTTGGGAGTACAAAATACTCCTTTAGTCCAAAGAACTCATCTCTTAGAACCTGAGGCCCATGTAGGGAGAGATCTTGAAGAGGTAGAAGTGAGACACACTTTGCCTGTGGTGGAGGTTGATCAATCGTAGGAGACAACACATGATACTCGCGCCGAAGAGGTACTCGAGGATGTAGTAAGGCGTGACTCACCTTTAGGTGTGACACAAGATACTTCCGTCCTGCCTTCGCATATAGTAGAGAATATGGATGTCGAGGTCATGGGTGAGGAGAGAGCTTGAACTTCTCTAGTTATTACAATTGAAACAGCTCCTCTCTTGGCAGAGCAAGGTGCAACTGAAGAAAGGGGAAATGTTGCTGCGAATGTTGAAATACATGAAAGGAATACCACAGAACAAAATGGCGCTACCCTAGAGGTAACATGGATGGGCATGTGACTGCCCCACGCTTACACATCTCTGTTAGAAGTAACCTTAATTCATTACCCTGAAGTTTCACAGTTCTTATCTTCACGGCATATGCTTGTTCAGCAATCTATGTACTTATGCCTTGGTAAAATTTTAGAAATCTTTGTAGAAATTGAGCAGGGTGCGATAAATGAGGAACTTGTAAAAGAGGCTACACTCTTGATGGAGGATGTGTTGAGACTCGAGGTTCCAGTTTTTTGGCTGCAAAGGCGTCTCGCAGTTGCTGAGAAATGCATAAGGAGGAGACTACTTATGCCACGCCTTCAAGTAATGCAAAGTCATGTCGCGCAATTGGAAAGTGAACTTGCGAGGGAGCAGGCGGACTTATCAGTGATGATTGCACACTTGGAGGAGCTTGATACAGACTACTCTCTTCTTTCTTCATATGTAGACTAGATTGGTAGCAATTTTACTTTGTATGCAAAATTACCTTTATATAAGAATGTTGAAAGTAAATGAAATGATTATATTCTGCTGTGATGTATGACTTAACAAAAGCTCGCATTTCATTTTCATAGCATTTAAAAAGCAAATGACTTAGCAAAAATAATGCTTAAGCCAAACATTGTTAACTAGACTAGTGTTAGTTCCTTCGAGGATACAGTAACCACTATTACTCGATGTTTTAACCACATAGGGTCCCTCCCAGTTGGGTATAAACTTTGGGGCTGAAAGGCCTTTCATGACATGAGAGGCTTCTTTAAGTACAAGTTCCCCTGCTCTGAATTGGTGAAGCTGGACATGTTTGTTAAATGCTCGAGCTATGTTGCGCTGGTATTACTGCAAATGGTGAGGAGCTTCCTTGCGTCTTTCATCGAGGGCCTCCAACTCGTCGTCTCGAGATGTATAAACCTTACTTTGCGAGGCCAGTTGGGCTACAGGGATAGCTATATCCACAGGCAGGATAGCCTCTGTCCTATAGATAAGGGAAAAAGGGGTCTACCCTGTTGAGCGTTTAGCAGAGGTACGATAAGCCCAAAGTGCGAGAGGCAATTAATTAACCCATTTGGTGGAACTTTTTTCTAGAGTGCGACTCAGGATACGAATGAGATTTTTATTAGAAGCCTCGGCTTGATCGTTACCTTGGGGGTAGTATGGAGAAGACCGTTTATGTTGAATATTGTACCGTGTAAGAAGCTGTCTGACCCTGGCATTAATGAAAGAGGTGGCATTATCAGTGAGGAGGCTATGTGGGATTCCAAAGTGGTAGGTAATGTATTCTTGTAAGAATATAGTGACAGCACTGCCAGTGGCGTGTTTAAGAGGAATGGCCTCGATCTATTTGGTGAACAATTCGGTTGCTACAAGAATCCACATATGGCCCCGCACCGGTGGGTGAATTGGGCCAATAAGGTCAAGGTCCCATGTGTGGAATGGCCAAGGGGCCTCAATGGAATGGAGAGGTGTGGCCGGAGTATGTATTTGATGGTGGTGATGCTAGCAGGGCTTGCATTGTTGCACATGAGCCGTAGCGTCTCGCTCCGTAGTAGGCCAGTAGAAACCCTTAGCTAGCAGGTGGAAAAAGAGTTTGCGTGCTCCTTGATGCTCCATTTTATGGCAATTCCTGAGTGCTTCATTATATTCTCCATTGGATAGACACTGAAGGAATGTCCTGTTAAGAGTTCTACGAAATAGTGTACTTTCACGAAGCTCGAATCGCAGAGCTTTTCTTTTGATTTTTGCAACCGCCTTTTTATCGTCAGGGAGAACACCATGCGACAGGAAGTCGATGTATGGTGTGCACCAATCAGCGATTTCAAAAGTATAAGCCTCACTCTCATTAAACATGGCTTGGCAGCGTGGACAAACACGTTACAAAGTGTTGGCTTATGTGGCCATCTCAGGCCAATAATACCCTTGACATTGAAGGCGTCGATGTAAAGCGAGAGGTGTGGCACAATGCTGCTCGTGAGCTATGCGAAGAGTTTGCGTGCTCCTTGGTGCTCCATTTTATGGCAATTCCTGAGTGCTTCATCATATTTTCCATTGGATAGACACTGAAGGAATGTCTCGTTAAGAGTTCTACGAAATAGTGTACCTTCACGAAGCTCGAATCGCAGAGCTTTTCTTTTGATTTTTGCAGCCGCCTTTTTGTCGTCAGGGAGAACACCATACGACAGGAAGTCGATGTACGGTGTGCGCCAATCAGCGATTTCCAAAGCATAAGCCTCACTCTCATTAAACATGGCTTAGCAGCGTGGACAAACACGTTGCAAAGTGTTAGCTTGTGTGGCCATCTCAGGCCAATAATACCCTTGACATTGAAGGCATTGATGTAAGGCGAGAGGTGTGGCACAATGCTGCACGTGAGCTATGCGAAGTACCTCTTCAGCCTCGGTGGGGTCTAAGCATCGCGCCAATGTTCCAAATGGTAAGAGAAAATACAATTGGCCCTGTAACAGTTGGAAAATTTTTTAGTTGTGAGATAGGAATTGGTCCTATCATGTGCTAGAGTTGGCTAATAATCGGGGTGCACCAGTCAGATGTCTCGCTGGATTTGGACGAAAAAAATTCAGCAATTGAGGTTGGGCCAATACGCTTGGTAATATGTACTTGAGTTGTATCGCCCGTGATTATGATTTTAGAAGCCAAAGTTGCCAAAGCATCAGGGTATTGATTGTTGGAGCGAGGCAAGTGAGTAAATCGTACTGAAGAGAACCTTGCGAGGAGCCGTTGGATGATGGTACGGTACGCTGCAAGTGAGGGCTCACGAATAACGAATTCACCAGTGACCTGCTTGATTACCAATTTAAAGTCTCCACAGATGCAGAGTCTGGAGGTACCTTTGTCTAACGCAGCGAGAAGTCCAAGGGTAAGTGTCTCATATTCAGCTTCATTGTTAAAACATTGGAAATCAAGTTTAAAGGCTGCTGTGACCTGTTGGGTGGGTGACATGAGGACAATACCTGCTCCCCCTCCCATGCTTGTCGATGAGCCATCAAAAGCAAGTTGCCACTTGCCTTGACTGTGCTGTGCCGCTATAACATGTAGATTATCAAGAGGTAGAGTGCCAGTTAAGGGCTCGTGCTTTTGTTGAGGAAACTGTGCGAGCAGATCGGCTTATGCTTGACTTCTGATCCCTTGTGGGGTGTGGCAGGTAATGTCAAACTCAATGATGGCGAGAAGCCAGTGTGATGCTTTGCCTGAAATTATGGGTTTGGTGAGCAAGTGTCGATAAGGATCGCACCGCGTAATTAGACGTACAGGATGAGCCATGAAGTAGTGTCTGAACTTTTGTGCTGCGAAGACAAGCGCGAGGCAATGGCGTTCAATGGCTATGTATCGAGTTTCTATATCTCGAATGAGACGACTGAGATACTAAATATGGTGTTCTTACCCTTCGACATCCTGCGTGAGTAAAGCACCAATGGACTTGTCTGTAAAAGTAAGATACAAGAGCAGAGGTTAATCTTTTATAGGTGGATGCATTGTAGTTGGCGAACAGAGGATTGATTTGATCTTGTCGAAAGCTACTTGATGCTCTCTTGTCCAGATAAACTTGGCATTGCCTTTGATGAGTGAACTGAAAGAATGAGAGACCTCTGTCAATGCTGGAATGAACCTGCGCAGATATGAGACCTTTCCCAAAAAACTCTTGAGTTACTTGAAAGAGCATGGAACTGACATGTCTGTAATTGCTTGAGCTTTTGTAGGATCCAGGTCTATTCCTTGGCGGTGGATCGAGAAACCCAGAAAATTACCACGGCTTACCCCGAAAGCACATTTGAGGGGATTCATGTGCAGGTTGTACATGCGGCATCTTGTGAATACGTGTCGCAGGTCCTGAATATGGTTGTCCTGATACTTGGACTTCACTACCAAGTCATTAACATAGTCTTCCATTGTATGATGCAACATATCGTGGAAAATGGCAGTCATAGCTCGCTGATAGGTGGCACCTGCATTCTTTAGCCCGAAAGGCATGACAGTGTAGTGGAAGTTACCCAGCGGTGTTCGGAACACAGTTTTGTGAGCATCTTTCTTGGCCATTTGAATCTGATTGTACCTACTGTATCCATCCATGAAAGAGAAAAGAGAGTGACCAGCAGTCGCGTTTACCAAAATGTCAATTATTGGCAAGGGAAACTCATCCTTCGGACATGCTTTGTTGAGATTGCGAAAATCTACGCAGACACGTATTTGCCCATTTTTCTTCTTTATAGGAACGATATTAGCAAGCCAAGTAGGATGCACAATGGGCTGAATGAAGCCAGCCAGAAGCAGATTTTTAACCTCTGCTTTGATTGGAAGCTCGAGTTATGGGCGAAAGACCCGAGGGGCTTGCTTGATAGGGCGTGCTCCAAGTAGAGTCTTGAGGTGATGCATTATGAGTTATGGGTCCAAACCCGGCAGCTCACTATAAGTCCATGGGAAGATGTCTGAGAATTCCTGTAAAAGATAAATAAGACAGTCTCGCAATAATGGATCTAGTTGTGAAGAAATGAAAGTGCTCCGTGGCTCCTGCCCTTCGAGGGCAAGGTTAACTTCTTCCAAATCTGGGGGTTGAAGGTGCTCTGTATCTATGGTTGTGGGCTCAACAACTGGACTAGCGGAAGCTGAGCCCACGCAACATCATAAACGGTACACATAGCGTCCATCCGACAATCAAACTCGCTTGCATTCCCGAGGGGCAATAACGTTTGTGCTGCGGCGTGGTTCGTATGGCTATGGGGGATAGAAGATTCCTTTCTATACTTCCTCCCATCGAGGAAGGGGGGTGTGAATGATGTGAGCTTCGCCTTCCTCAGCTTCATCATCAAGTTCATCAAAGGATAGCGCTTTAATGAAATGAGCCTCGTGCTTGGCGAAAGGTTTATCTGAGCAGGGGATTGTGATAACCTTGTTACCAAGTACTCCTTTGAAGCATTGGTGATATGTTGAAGTGACAATGCCAAAATGATGCATCCATGCCCGCCCTAGCAGAATGTGGTAAGAAGTTTCTGCTTTAATAACATGAAATTTTGTGGGGGCTCGGAACTTACTGACTGCAAGATTAACATTCACGTATTCAAGGGTCTGATGAGACTCATTGCCAAACCCATACACTTCTATAGTTTCCTTAATAAGCCGATCGCGGGATAAACCGGCTTTTTCAAAGGTAGCCAATGGCATGATGTTGATGGAAGAGCCATTATCTAGAAATACACGTTGAAACTCAATACCATTGACACATGCAGTAACGTAAAGGGGGTAATTCTGCGGGGTAGAGATCCATTTATCTAAGTTTGTAAAAGAGATGTCCAGGGCCTGACGAGAACTATGCTGGCTCGACGAGGTTGCCATATAACATTCCTCACCATGTACTCCCAATTCAACCTTGGAGGCAGGGGGATTTGTTTCGGCTATTTCATCATAACAAGTAACCATAGTGACACTATGGTGGTGAGGATAAGGATTGTGATGAACATCCTTGGGGGTAGCCACTTCAAGGTCACCACCTTCGAGACGTTGCTAAAAAAGTCACCTCAAAGTGCGGCACTCGCTAATTGGGTGCGATATGGCTTGATAAAAGATGCAAAAGTTAGGACTGACACGTTCTTGCACGGTAGGTTCCTTGCGAGGGGTGGGTAATACAACCACACCGTGTTTGACCCATTGCTCGAGGGTATTAGCTACCTCTTCCATGCGCACTGGAAAGGGAGGAGGATCAGTGGCTCGCTCTGTGTGGGGCCCTTTGGACATGCTGTCCACTTCTCGACGTTTTTTTGCCTTATCATTGTTGACTGTGACTGGTGCCTCCTTTTGAGTGGCCTGTCTCGAAGTCTCTTCCTTAGAAGGTACCAAGTCTTTGTAAATGTTCCTAACTGCAGTAGTTAGCTCGCTGAAACTGTTCAACCCCAGGTTAACCAAATGGACTCGGTAAGTTTTGTCCATACCTTGAATACAAATGTCAACTAAGTCCCTCTCGCTGCTACCCTCGAAGCATTCCCTCGCCCGAGCCTGGAATTGAGTAATGAACTTGAGAGGCTCCTCATTGTACTCTTGGGTTTCTTTTGTGAGAGAGAGAGAGTTGTCACACACTCAACAGCCTGACTGAATTTAGCATGAAACTTTTGAGAGAGTTGCTGCCATGTGATTATTGAATCTGGCTTGAGGCTTCTGAACCACCTATAAGCAAGCCCTGTAAGAGACTTGGAAAACTTTCGGAGACGTAAGACTTCGTCGTGGCTATGCTGTTCGAGGGACTCTATAAACCGCTGCAAATGTTCATCAGCGTCTCCCTTCACACCGTCATATTTGGGAAACTTTGGAATGATGTACCCCTGGGGATATAGTGTCTGAGCCAGACTTTTTAGATACGGTGGCTCGGTACGTAAGACCAATACACGTGCGACAGACGGTGCATTCTTTAGGAAAAAATCCCGTAACATGGATTTAGTGACGTACGCTGGAGAAGGGTCAACTGGCGGCGTGATCTGAGCCGGGACAGGTTGTGAAGCTGCCTGAGCATGTGTCGGCGGGTACCACAGTGGTGGCACATGGGTGAATGAACTGTCTAGCTGGTCGTGCTAATATAAGGTTACTCTGGCAAGAGAGGTAGTTTTAGCTTATGCAATCTCCATAATCAGGGCTTCTAGTCTGTCAAAGCGATCATTCAAGTTAGGATTAGACTATAGCAACTCTTTATGGACAGAAGGAGCAATCGAACTTTCCAGTAATGTGGCGTGAGGTGCACGAATGTTTGAAACATGCAACAGGGCCTGAGATTGGAGAGTAATATCCTCACCTCCCCTAACAGAGGGTTCTGAATGCTGAGTATGCATCTCCTGTGATTCCATCTGCTTGTACCGATATCCCCAGCGAAGTCGCCAAAATGTAGGGGTTCGTTTTGTTAAGCAATAAATAAAGGTAAATTGGTGATATCAAAAGTAAAAATGTGAAGGAAAATAGGGAAGACACTTGGTGTTAGGAAAAGGAGGAGAAGACCAACTATACAAGATTCAGATGGTGGTAGGGCAGGTGTACTGTATCTCATAACAGCTCCTCCATTTTTTTGATCTCTTGTTCATTCATGGGATAATGCTATTTATAGACTCGGCTACCATTGGTCATTGACTAATGGTTTTCTCTGTGTATGGCTCCTAGTTAGAATCACGTGGGTGATCTAGGAGCCTGAGGGGTCTTATCCCTCATCGAGCTTTGCACTGTGCTCCCATATTGCTTCTCCCCTAATTGGGGCATTAAATGTTTTTTGGCTGCCGGTTGGCTAAACTTGACACAGCATGAAATGTGATTTTAAGGTTTGCTGTCATGCTATAGGTAGTCCCATCATCTTGTTAATTGGGCCTTGCCAAGTGGCGAAGGCAC
>JAOTQH010256708.1:0-11524 GCA_025631255.1 Cornus kousa | reverse complement strand
TTACCTTATTGGCCAAAAGTTAAAAAAATAAAAAAATAAAAAAAAAATAAAAAGCTTTCCAGATTCTAAAGGTGCTTTCCAGATTCTGAAGGTGAGAGAACCTTTTTCGTAGTTCTCAAAGCCCAGCCCTAAAAACCCACAATAGGGCACGAGCCATCAATATCTCGTCTCTAGATTCTAGAACGATTTGTGGTGAGCTAAAATGGATCCACCAACAAATCTCTTGTTTTGTAGTCCTGAGTTCGCAATTCTCATCCAATTTGAGCCTCACAAAATACACACCACTTCCATGATTTCCCATTTAGTGGGACCTATTTCAACCAACCACAACACAACCCCATTTGTTCGTTTGTCCATACTTTCTCCTTTCACTGCAGACTCTCAAGACATACATACCCCTTCACTGCCTCTCTTTCTATATATCATCTCTCTGTTATTCAATCCCGATTGCAAATTCGTCATTTGGGTTTGTTCATCACTCATTTTCCTCACCTGGGTTAGTTTCATTTTCCGGTACATTGCACTTCTGAAATCTTGTTAGTTTAGTTTCTTTTCTCAGAGGCCAATCGTCGAACTCGTTAATGGCGTCTCTAAGGTCCCTTCCTTTTGTGATCGACACTGCGATCGACAGTTCCGTTCCTTTTCAGGCTGGGTCTTTTTCTCGATCTAAGTTGCCTCTCTCTGCAAATCGTTCGAAAACATTTCTTGATCCTGGGGGTTTTCATGATTTAACATTTGGGTGTCCGAAATTTGTGGGTGAAAATATAACCAGATGTTCTTTACGCTGTGAGAGACTGATGGGTGGATTTAGTGGAGGGAGTCGTTGGAGCATCAAGCGAGGTCTGAGAGCAATGAACAAGGGTTCTGGGGAAGGCCAGAATGGTGAAGAATCAGAGGATGCTCTTCAGGCCACAATCGAGAAGAGCAAGAAGGTTCTCGCCATGCAAAGAGACCTACTCGAGCAGGTATTTTTCTTTAATCATCTTATTTACTCTCAAATGTATTTCTATGGGCATGCTTGTACTCAATCTTGTAGGTTTTTGTCGTCGATGATGAACCTTGTTGCTTTTCGAGATTTTCATTTTAGTTTGATTAACTTCTTGGGTATGTAGGACATGTACATCATCTAAAGAGATAAATGAGTCGCATTATGAGTTGTTATTGGGAACTGATTGGTAGCTAAACAATATTAATTAATGTTTTTATCTTGGCTCCTCTTTAGGTTAAAAAAGATGAACATCATTTCTTTCAAGAGCTTGTTGGTTGATGTTTATTTCTAATTAACATGGGATGATTCAAGAGTCATTTGGTGTTGGTGGACAAGCATTCTGCCATAAAAAATTGATTAATTTTTTTAAAAAAATATTTGGGTTGCAAGGTGATGATGATGATATTGGGTTCTCTAATGCTGTTGAGGCTTCCCTTCTCTCTGTATCTGGATCTCCTTTCCAAGCTTTCGCATGAGCAAGGGAAGGCAGACACCTTTATCTTTGGACTGAAATTCTTGAGTTGGAGCTTTGGGCTGGATGGGGTATTGGGCGCTTGTTGAGAGCATCATACGGGCTTGATTATGTGTTTAATATTATCAGTTCTACTCATAATTATTTATTCCAAGATTCATATCCCTGTTTCATTTTACGATAATGGAGTTTGAAATGTATCAATTCATTACTTTATTCCCAATTCCACTAGGTAGTTGAAGCTTGATCATGATTCATATGAAGCACTATGGTTTCCTCATTTAGTTCATCTATTTTTATCTGTTGAAAATTTATTCTCTTAATGAACATACTTCCACATTGCAGATTGCAGAAAGAAGAAAACTAGTTTCATCTATAAAAAGTAGTATTATTATTAACCCAGAAGATGATGGAGTTTCTAGTAAAGAGGGGGGCAGGTCTTTCTTGAACCAGGATTTTGCTTCAAGTATTGATGATGAGACTGATGAAGATCGTAATACTGACATTCTATCGAGCAGCAATATTCATAAAGCAGGAGATGAGGTGCCGGAAACCCAATCATCAGCTATTAATAATGATTTGGGTGACGGTGCAAAGGAACCTGAAAAGGACTCACCCCTTCCAAGATGCTGATTCCGACAAACGGTTGAAAGACACTACTCTTGAGACAGCTTGGTCTGATGAGCTGCCATCCTTTTGAAATCCTCTGCAACATCGGCTCTGAAGGATGAAAAGCAAGGAGATCTGAAAGAATTAATTGAGCTGCCATCCTTTCTTTTAAAATCCTCTGCAACATCGGCTCTGAAGGATGAAAAGCAAGAAGATCTGAAAGAATCAGGTTTACAAGCGTTGAATGGTGAAGCAAATGTTCCTGCCAGTGAATATGTGAAACCTCCTCCCTTGGCTGGGGCCAATGTTATGAACATCATTTTAGTAGCCGCAGAATGTGCTCCTTATTCTAAAACAGGTATTTTACCATAAAACCCATGATCTGAGATTAAAAAAAAAAATTCACATTTAAAGAAAAAGTTCTTGTGTCACTTCTGGAAACTTTTCTTGAGCATAATCTGACTTATAATTCTGATTGTATTTTCATAAAATTACTGCTACATAAATGTATGGATGCCTTTTATCTTTGAATTTTTATCCTTCCTAAAAACTTTTGTATTTTATTTATTAATATAAATAATTTATTTGAAAACCAAAAATCAAAAATTAATGCGGGGAAGGAAGAATATATGGAATGTAAATTTGCTAAAGTAGCAGAAGATTACAATATAAATATTACAATTCGAGACCAAAGATTTACACAAAATAACTATTTTCTTTATTTAGGGTGAATATTGCAAAATGATGGGAAGATAGATGGTGATATAGTAAGTAGGATTAGAACGTGATAGACAAAATGGATGCAAGCTTCTTGTATTTATGTGACAAACAAATATCAAATAAATAATTCTATAGGAGAGTTGGTATGTGAGGAGTAGAGTGTTGGGCATTAACAAAGAAACAAGAACAACAAATTCATGCAGTGGAAATGATGATGCTAAGATGGATGATAGGAGTGACTAGAAGAGATAAGATTATTAATGAACGAGTGGAGGGAAAACTAGGAATAATGCCTATTAATGGTAGAACTAGAGAAAATAGACTTAAGTGGTATGATTATATATAATGTAGATTCAAAGATGCACCAGTGAGAAGAAGAAGACTAGAAGGTCAGTGACAAAGAGGCCAAATAAAACTTACATGGGAATATGGGATGAAGTAACTAAAAATAATTTAAAAAATTTAAATATTAGAGGAGACATGGTGTATAATAGGAAATAATGGAAAAAGAGAATTCATGTGGCCGATCCCATCCATCCATTTGGGACAAAGGCAAGGATGATGATGATGATGAATGTGGGGGGAAGAACGTTTGTCAGTGGCACTAACACATTGATGCAAGCTAGAAGCTTGAGGAATAACTAAACCTATCAAAATAAAGACTTGGAAAAATAATTGTAAGGAAATAATAGGATTTACTTTTAATGAGTTGCACAAGAAAGAGAAAAGAGACAAAAAAAAAGGAGGAAAACTTTGGAGGGAAAAAAAGAGGGATAAAATAAAAGTAAAGCAAAACAAATTTTTAAGGTTAAAATAAACAATGCAGAAGGAGATGCTTTGTGTTGTCTAACAACGAGATGATGGACTGGTCTACCTTTGTTCAAGACTAGTAGAGAAGAGAAGAAAGGAAAAAAACAACGAGATGATGTTTCCCTGACCCTCAATCTGTTGATGCTAGCTAAATGCTTGTTCACTGAGAATGCTCTTGCAATATCCGAGCTCCCAGCTCCCTCTCTTTATTTTCAAAAGTATATAGAAATGGTAGTGTTCCACAAACTTTTTTTTAATCCAAGAAGCAAATTAAGTCATATGTATATATTTGTAATTGTATGTTTGTCTATTGTGTATGCGTTTTCTTTTGTATTTTACCAGATACTGATTTATAAAGAGTTCTCTTAGGTGGGCTTGGAGATGTTGCTGGGGCATTACCAAAGGCTTTGGCTCGGCATGGACACAGGGTTATGGTAATTTTTTAATTTCTATCTGTATTAAATAACATGATGGTATGTGAAAGTACCCTTTCTAAGTATGGTGTAGCAGATGAGTAAAATCTAAAGTATTGAAATTTCACAGTTGGATATTTGAGTCAGGCTGGACAGGGCTAGGTTTAATACTCTATTTTTATCATATGCGATACTGAATTTTATACATTTTTATCTCGAGGGTATATGATTATGTATTTACGTGAAATTTTTTATTTTTGTTTGTCAACATGATGAAACTTTAATGATACAATGAATTTTAAATAGCTTGTATTGAGAAATTTAGTTACAATTTTAATTTGCATTAATATTTCTAAGACCATATCAAAACCATGAGTATCTTGGTTGATTTGAGATGACATTCGGTGTGGTGTATCTTCATTTTGAACTCTTAGGTCGTGGCACCTCGGTATGGAGATTATGCCGAACCTCAATTTACAGGAGTCTGAAAATATACGAGGTAGATGGGCAGGTATGCAACCACTGCAGCACTTAAAATGTGACTTATTTCCTATCAGTATATGATTTAAGTTGTTGCAAGTTTCTGGTAATGTTTAACCTTGCAGGATATGGAGGTGACCTACTTCCAAGCATATATTGATGGTGTAGATTTTGTTTTTATCGATGCTCCTGGTCTCCGCAATATAGAAAATAATATATATGGAGGAAACCGAATGGTAAGATGATTTTCTTCTTGTCATGTTAGCCTTAAGTAGCCAACCAAGAGGGATAGTCACAGTCTTAACAAATTGATGATCTCATTTGATATATTTTATGGTCTTACAGATTAGACCTATAGTTATATGCTTCCCAGTTCTCGCTAAAAATTATTTTGATTCAAATCTTGACAGAGTGGTCCTTTTTCTTAGTTTTCCTTCTCTTCTTCCTTTACAATTTCAAAGAGTAAGCAGATTGCTACAATCAGCTACAGGTTTTTGTAGATGGGTTCTCCTAAATATGCTACATCCTGATTCTATTTATTCGATGTTGCATTTTTGTAATTTTAGATATATGTGAAATCTGAGATTCCTTTTTGTCGAGAATTGCATTATTATTGTTATCCATTTTAAGATTTTATCAAATCTCTTTTGTTTCTCATTGGTGCAGGATATTTTAAAACGCATGGTTTTATTTTGCAAAGCAGCTGTTGAGGTACAATTTTATATCAGGATTTAGAAAACATGATTCAGGAAGAATACCAAGGCTTCCTGCTTATGACATGTCAATCCTAGCAAGTTATATTTTAGATTAATGGCATATTAAAGCATTTGTTTGTTTATATAATCGTGCATGGAATTTGCAATTATAGGGATCATAGAAGTATCAATTAGTTGACCAGGAGAACAATAATAGAGATTATAGAAGTATGAATTGGTTGACCAGTAGAACAACCAACTCTACTGTTATTCTTGAACTTAAAACCAACTTGAGAGGCTCTTATATGGTAAATAATAGCAAAAGATAAAAGAAAAGAGGGTGCAGAAAAGAATGCCAGAATTTCGTAATTCTTAGGTATTATATTTACAAGTTCTTGAGTGAGATAATCACCCCTGTTGGTAAAGTTAGCCACATAGAGCGGAATGAAAAAATAGGATTCATGTAGCCAAACTCAAGTAATTGGAAAAATGCCTTGTATGTTAATATTATCGAATAGATGAAAGTTGTCATACTGCATAGGTGTTTTTACTGCTACTGCTCTGTTGTTGTTGTAGATCATTTGTTGATGCACAACAGTTAACCCGGTATTATACACTGTTGAATTACCTCATTCTGTCTTCTGATCTGCCAAATTGCTATTTAATATTGAAGAACTGGTGCCTTTCAGGTTCCTTGGTATGTCCCATGTGGTGGGATCTGCTATGGAGATGGAAATTTGGTTTTCATAGCAAATGATTGGCATACAGCACTTTTGCCGGTATATCTGAAAGCATATTATCGTGACAATGGACTTATGAAATATACTAGGTCCGTCCTTGTGATTCACAATATAGCTCACCAGGTTTGTTCTCTAAGCTTTTATAAGTTTTATTATCATTATTAGGGTTAATTGCATTAAACCCTCCTTACTATGCCGGATTTCAAGAACCCCTCTTAACTATAAACTGCCCCTCTGAACTAACAAAATATACACTTAAGGACACGTCATCAAACAGACATTAACAAACAAATGATATGACCATTTTGCTCTTATATGAAATTACGTCGTTTCATGATTCTCTCTCCAACTCCAAACCGATTTTTCTACTCATCGTACCATCCGTATCCACCTCAACCTTTATACATACACATATACATACACACATACAAACCAAACATAGAGTGCTGAGTTTAGTTTGTTTTATTTTTTATTTTGGCTGGCTGGAGAATTTCTTCAGATCAAGGAGCCGCAGGTCAATCACTTGTTCTCTCTTTTGAGATTGACCTTCTTTCCATCTATCTTTCCAATGGAGTCCAAGGGAGCACTTGGGGCCTTTGTTCCCTTCCCCACCCTCCATCCTCAATCTCTCACTTCTTAAAAAAACTCACTCCATTTCAAGACGCATTAGAGCTAGGGAACGATCACATAAGGTTCGGTCTCTTCCAATCTACTTCAATTGGTATCTTCAACTTTAACATTTTTATTCAATTCCAATTGTAAAAGGTCTTGAATTAGGGGTTTTTGTTGTATTTCAATTGGGTAATGATAGCGACAAATCTCCCCAAGTTTATGGTTCTCCAATGGCTTTAAAATGGGCGAAGCCATTGTTGAAGTTTTCATGAAATAATTTTCTTCCATTAGGTAGTCATATTCATTTCCATGGCCAAGGGAGCACTTATTTGGTGCTTTTCATTGTCTTCAATGCTCCACCGCCAATTTGAAGACTGTGTTGTATCCGTAAACTCAAATTCCCATTCTCTGACAATATTTGGAGATGAGCCCATATTTGGCGATGAATTTTTTTTTAGAGAGAGAGAGCTGAATGGTGGTTAGGGTTTGTTAAATTAGGGTTAACAGTCATGAGTGCCAATTTCGTCATTTAAAAATTTTGCCCATTCACGCGACATGGATTCATGCTCAATTCAATGTTAGATTTCAAATGGCCATTTAACGTTAGGGGGTGTTAAGTCTAAATAGTAGTTCTGGGCTGTTTCTTCCTAGAGAGAAGAAAGTTTCCACCCCCCAACCCCCGCGCGCAGGGGTGTTGTGGTGGGTGGGCTAATACAATTATAACCCTTATTATTATCATCATCAACAACATGGTCTGATGCATAACTCTGTGCTAACACATTAGCACAAAGCTTTCTCCAAATTTGTTTCAAAATGGTCAACTTGACTTCTGTTTACCTACCATCTTTTTTATTCCTTTGTTGGATTTTAAACTGGGTTAAAGAATGAACAAAAAGTTAGCATTTTCAGTTGATGTTTTCTCACACAGACACAATCGTCAAGGACTTTTTACATTATATGTTTTGTAGATTAACCCCGCATTTCTTCCGTCTCTTCCTCAAGTTGCATGAGGTTTTATGTAGTGGGTGTGCCTACCTCATTGGAATGTTTCTTCTTATATTCCTTTGCATATGCAGACATATACAGATTACTATCAGGGGAAAATACTTATATTACTTATAATAACTAAAAAGTTAAATTGGGATTTCAAATTGCATGAGCTTGTATGGAGTAACCATGCCAACTCATGCATGATCTTCGTTGAACACCTTATAATCATTTACCTGACTATTGAACCATCAGTAGATGTTCCTGTACAATTAAGTTTTAAAACCCGAAAACGACCTCATATAAGAACAAAAAACAGTGCTAGTGATATTAGAAGTATGCTTTAAACTTTCCACAGATTTTCAGACAGTTGTATAACCACATTTTCTGTAGGAAGTCTCTAAAGATAGTTAAATTTCCAGGCTATTATACAATAACTTTGATGTGATTCAGAACATTTGAATTTTCTCTGTGGTATTAAATTTTAGAAATGATGTGAGGACATGCTTAGGCATCCAATGGATATCAAATCATTTAATTTTTTTCTGCATTGCATTTGAGTTGGTGTCTTTAGTAGGAATAGTATTTCAGGTAATTGCAATGGCTTCTTTAATTCTTTATGTTCAAAACAAGAAGATTGTTTAGATCTGATGGGACTAACATTTGGACCAGAGAAATCCATACCCGAAAAAAAAATAATTACAGAAATGGAGTAATCACCACTTATAATGTGAAATGATAGTTTAATCCTCTGTAGTTCTTAAACTGGTCCTGGTCATAAGATCTACTTATTGATGTACAGTATTATGACAAAATTCCTAGACATCACCAGTCATTTCTCTATTCGAAGTAATATTCTCTAGCATCGGGATGTCTCTTTTTCTTGTATTTAGTTCATATATTGCATCCAGGGTCGCGGTCCAGTGGATGATTTTAAGTACGTGGATCTTCCACCACACTACTTGGACCTCTTTAGGCTGTACGACCCAGTAGGAGGTGAGCACTTCAATATCTTTGCAGCTGGTCTAAAGACAGCGGACCGTGTCGTTACAGTAAGCCATGGATATGCCTGGGAGCTGAAAACTACCGAAGGTGGTTGGGGTTTGAGTGGGATAATCAATGAGAACGACTGGAAATTGAAGGGGATTGTGAATGAGATTGATACAAAAGAGTGGAGCCCACAGTTGGATTTTCATTTGAAATCTGATGGTTACACTAACTACTCCCTGGAGACCCTTAAGACTGGAAAGGCTCAGTGTAAGGCAGCATTACAGAAGGAACTTGGCTTGCCCATTCGTGATGATGTCCCATTGATTGGTTTCATTGGGAGGCTGGATCACCAGAAAGGTGTTGATCTGATAGCTGAGGCAATTCCTTGGATGATGGGTCAGGATGTGCAGCTGGTCATGTTGGGCACATGGAGGCCTGACCTCGAACAGATGCTCAGGCAATTTGAGGGTCAACGCCATGACAAAGTCACGGGATGGGTGGGCTTCTCTGTAAAGACGGCTCATCGAATAACTGCTGGTTCAGACATTTTGCTGATGCCATCAAGATTTGAACCTTGTGGATTGAACCAACTCTATGCTATGAACTATGGGACTATTCCAGTTGTTCATGCTGTTGGTGGACTTAGAGATACAGTGCAGCCTTTTGATCCTTTCAACGAGTCAGGGCTTGGGTGGACATTTGATAGTGCTGAGGCAAACAAGTTGATCCACGCATTGGGGAACTGCTTGCTGACTTACAGGGAGTATAAACAGAGTTGGGAGGGGATTCAAAGACGTGGGATGATGCAAGACCTCAGCTGGGACAATGCTGCTCAGAATTACGAAGAAGTCCTTGTTGCCGCCAAGTACCAGTGGTAGAGTTTTGGTACTCAATGGTTATAATTGGGGGCTTTTGGCATGGTCTATCTGCTGCATAGGGTGATATTTTCGGGGTTTATTCGTGCTGGAACTATCCTATCCTCCAAGCTTTTTTGAGGAAGGAAACTGAGATAGTTGGTTGCTAGGTAAATAGTGTCGAGGGTATTGCTTTCACTTCCTTTTTTCTTTTTATAGGCTAGTCAAGATACTAAAGTGTAACCATTGCTGGGTTTATTTTTGACCAATTAACTATTTCTTTTATAGCACAATTCTATCTTAATTAACCTGAGTCGAAATTCAACTACTGTTTCTTTTATGGTTTTGACTAGTAGTAGGGTGTTGAGTGAGATCATATGCATTGATTAATGGTCTCGTAGCTGGATTAGCTATAATTGCACACTTGTAATTTGCTATTTCAATGTAAAGATTTTATTAGCTCTTTGTGGAAATGTTTTGCTGTTAGGTGAATCAGTTTTGGTAATGGATTATGTATTCATTTGCTCCATTTTCTTGTTGTCCATGATGTGTCAATGTTATGTTGAACTATAACAAAGTTCAACTTCCTGTATTTTTCCTCAATTATGTAGTAGGGGCTACAGCTTTGGGTGTGCTACAATTGATGCAGTAAGAGTAGAGCATTGGGTGTTTGATTTATAGCAAGCTATGGTTTGAGAACTGCAGATTCATAATTTGTTTGCAACAATGTTCTCGTCATTCAATTTGTTTTATTGATACTTTCATGTGTTCAAAACCGGCTAGTTTGTTGCCTGAGCTTCTCTCGACCTTGTTGCTGTCCTCGTTGTTATGAGAAACAGAGGAAGAACAAGAGCACGCTGGAAAGTAGCAATGGTGCCTAAGGAAAATGATATTAGTCTCCGACCGTATCACAACTTGGTGCCTAATCATAGTCATATATCAATTTGTGGCTACCAGCCTGATTTTACACCCCAAATTCCTAATTAAAAAAAAAAAAAAAATGGCCAATTGCAAAAAAAAAATCCTCAACGGTTTGCAAAAAACCCTTTATGTAACATCCATTTTTAGTGATTGTGTGAGGAAAACTTTTGGACAAAATTACCTTTAACATCAATCATTCATTTGAGTTATTGTATAAGAATTTTTTTTGGACAAAGTTACCCTTCAAATCAAAACAATACATTTATTACTAAAGTACTCACTACTTACTCTCTTTTTTTACTTTTTTCTAGCACTCAAATGAATAGTTAAAAAACTTTAATTAAAGACTCAAATGACAATAATCTTCCAAAATGAAAGAAAGATGGTTGAAAAACTTCATTTGGATCTTTTTTTTGCCTTTTGCAGGTGACCAACAATTATCAGTTTGATGATAACATTTTTTGGCCATATTTTTTGTACACATGTTTGTCAGAAATATATAATTTTGATGTGTATTTTTTTTAGTTATGAATGTATTCAAGTGTTTTGGTCAACAGGTTGGATTCATTTCTGCTAATGGATGCTTGGACATATGTTTTATTGTTGTTAATGATGGAAATAGATTTTCTAAGGAACAAATAGTTGCTTGTCAATTGTGGATGTACGGTAGAAAAAAAGAAAAAAAGAAAGAAAAAAATGACGTATCTGAATGTTTTGTAAGCGGATTGCATTCAACCACTATTCGGTTACTGAAATATGCACCATTCAATAAATAAATTTTTTTTTTATTTACAAAAATCAATTTAAGTTGACATTTGATAATTAACTACCATATTACTATATATATTCCAAATGCAAGAATATTTCGAAAGAAAAATCAAAGGTATCATTTTAGTGTTTTATGCTGTTAACCAAAAAAAAGAGAATAAAAAAAAGTAGAAAGAGAGTGAGTGGTGGGTAATTTAGTAATAATGTATTGTTCTGATTTTAAAGGTAATTTTGTGCGAAAATTTTCTCACACAATCACTCAAACAGATGTTTCATGTTGTACCCATGCTGGGATCCTCTGCTGTAAACAGGTCGTGCTATACCCATGCTGTAGTGAAAAAAAGAAAATGTTTTCAAATTGGTAACTCTAGAGTCCAATGGAAAGAGAAACGACGTTAAACAGAAGGAAAAAAAAAAAAAAAAAAAAAAAAAAAAGAAAAGAAAAGGAAAATAAAATATCGCATC
>JAOTQH010256697.1:0-11525 GCA_025631255.1 Cornus kousa | reverse complement strand
ACAGCTCATTATGTGCTCACTACCGCAGATTAGAAAAAAATAAAAAAATAAAAAAAAAAAAAAAAGAATAAAGAAAAAAGAAAGGGCTTTCACCTTTTTAACATAGTAAACCAAAACTCTCAAAAAGATAAAATCTTAGCAAATCTATGTAATGCAACAGCATTCTAGGAAACTGACCTAGCTTAAGAAAAGTCCTAGAGCAGGGAGCCAGGTTTCCTCCTGCCAACCCAAATCTTGATACTTGATAGTAACACAAGAATAATATTGAAAATGATCTCTACCTCCCTTTACACACACACACACACACAAAATAATAATAATAATAATAATAAAATTCTCCACTTGAATAAATTGTTGGACAATGACCCTCACAAGATAAGATGCAGGCTGCAGCCACTACAATGTGTTTGGTACTTTGGTGGTGGTTTTATTCACTTTCTACTACTGTGAGGCACTAAATATCTAAATGGCTTTATGTTGGTTCTCTTCTGGCCAAAAATTAGACACTTTTCGTATGTTGGCCATGTGACAGCTGAAAAAAAAAAAAAAAAAGGAAATAAAAATTCCAAAGTTTCATATGAGATTAACATCTCCAGTGGAGTATATTAATGTCATATCTGGTTCCAATTTGAATAACATTTATGTAGGTGAAGTTCGCAGGTTTTTAGTATTATTATTCTCTCCCAATGCTCATAATTTTTTTCCTTGGCATCTCATGTAGAGAAGTAATCTGGCTTTCAAATCTTTTTATGAGCAAGTAATGTTAGTTATGATCATTTGTAGATGAGACATTCTTTGTTTAATTTAAAATTAGACACCATAGAGAATCCTGATATTTTTTCGAAAAGGAGGACATGGTCACGCTGAGTCACCTCGTTGGTGTCTCTTATCAAAACTTGAAAAAAGTTTTATGTACTTTATTTTAGTTGGGAATTTTGATAATAAATTAAAAATGATGATTCCAATAGCGTATC
This sequence comes from Cornus kousa, assembly GCA_025631255.1. Lineage (NCBI taxonomy): Eukaryota > Viridiplantae > Streptophyta > Magnoliopsida > Cornales > Cornaceae > Cornus > Cornus kousa. Next base: position 10,551 of record JAOTQH010256697.1, on the reverse strand, counting down.
AAGCAATTACATTAATATTGGATCGAGTCCAAACTCTATTAAATTTCAATTTAGTAGTGCACGGTGTTACATTTTTAATAGAGAAAACTACATTTAAGTAGAGTTAGGAGTCTTAGATAACAAAATTGTACATCTTAATAGTTGTGAATGATTTCTATTTAGTAGTGCACTGCATTACATTTTTAATATAGGTGTATATAAAAGTATAATACTTTTATTTTTATTTTATGGACTAACATGCACATTTTAAAAAAATAGGGATGAATTCTGCACAAACCTTATATATTAGGGATGTTTTTTTGCACTTAACCCTTAAATAAAAATAAATAAATAAAAACTCCTCACCAGACTATTTACATTTCTCATTAGTGCTCATAATACACTTCTCATAAAACTAATCCTACATTCCTAAAAATCAAATACAGTATGATTTTAGGGTTCAAAATACGGTATTTGATAGGAGAAGTCAACAGATCACCGGGTTTGTTTTTCTTTTCTTTTTTTTCTCCTAATTCTATGTGTGTGTGTGTTTTGCTTGATTTTCAAACAATATTATAATTCTAGCTTCTGCTCTTTCTTTGTTTACTCTTTTGTTGCGTTTTCTGAATGCAGAGTTGCAAGGACTTGAAAGCTCTGATTTGAAAATGCAATTCAAAATTCTGACAGTTCCAACTATTTAAACTCATTCCAACTCTTAGTAATAGTTTGGCTAGAAGCAAACGAGCTAGTTCTAAAATTCGAATTTTTCGTTCCCTATCATGGACTTATCGTGCCTACTACATCTACTTGACGGGTGCTTGAATCAGTTCAAACTCCAGTTTGGACCTAATGAAAATTCAAAAATGCCATGTTCGATAACATAAAATTGGTGCATTGAAATTAAAATTGGAGAAAAAGTATAGTTTAAAACTTGAATTAATTTTATTTTTTTCAATTTCAAAACACCAATTCTATATTACCTAACATAGCTCAAGTAAGACCTCTCATATCATTTAATTGTAGCTGTAAAATCAGATTTTAGCTAAAGATTAGCCAAAATACATACATATATATATACAAAAAGGCTGTTTGAGAACATAAGTGGGAACATAGAAAAGCAAGGTAAGAATGTGATGAGGCTGCTTACACACACACACACAAGACACAAATGGAATTTGAAAGTTACGAAAGCAAAGAGTGAAAGGAAAAAGGTTTCTATTTCCACTCATCACCACACATTAAAAAGACAAAAGGGGGTTCCCCTTTATAACAAAAAGGAGAATATTGAAAAAAAGAGAAGAAAATCTTAGCAAAACACTGATATCAAGAACATTCCTGGCAACTTACCCAGCACATAAGTCCATGGTCTACGTACTATACACGCAAATGGACACACACACACACACAGTGAGCTAGAGAGAAGAGGGGTTAAGTAAGTTCAATGTATGGAGGTTGCCATCAATAGTCTTCGAACTTCTGAGAAATAACTTAAAAGAAAACCAACAAACAAGACAAAATTATTGAAATTGCTCACTACTTTTCTTCATTACAAGACATGCATAGCACATATGAGGTGAGTACAAATACAATGTGCTTCTTGTCTCATTCATTTTTCTATTTTCAAGTCACTACACAAATAATAGACATTTTACTGGCTTTTACTGCAAGTCTGTAAGAATATTTAAAATATTATAATATATTTTGTGAAAATTTGTATTGATTGGTATATATATTATATAGAGTAGAAGTTCCCACCTTCATTTTTGCATTACTATTGTTCGTGGACTAGTGTAATGGGCCGGGTGCTTTCACGCTGCCATTTGAATATGAGATTATATCTTCTTCTTCTTCTTCTTCTTCTTTTTTTTTTTGTATGCAAGTTAGAAATACCATATTTAATTCATGCAAGTGATTCAGCGAAGTATACAGATGGGTGGATAAAAAAAATTAGGGAAAACAAAAACTTCCAATGCACTTGAAGATTTATCATGATCATATATTCAAATATATATATATAGTCAGTAGCTAACATTAATAAATTATTAATCACAATGCTTCCATGAAAGCAAGATGTTACATATATATAATTACCGGGAAAAAAAAATGTTACATATATATATATATATGTCATAGCCTCGTTTGTTAACTGTATTGACAACACCCAAATTTAGCCTTTTGCAAATGTGCAGACCATAGTGATTTTAGCATTTCTATAGTAAAGCATCCTTATCTCCACACACGTTTTTTTTTCCTTTTTTTCCCTTTATATACACATATACAACTTATTTGTAATTTTTTTAATCTTAACCTATATTCAAAAATTCATCCTAAGATTCTCTCCTTGCCCACCCTTAGCCTTCTCTTACTCGATCTTCAACATTATATGTATTTTATTTTTTGTCTTTTACAATTTTTATTCATATAATGCCATTCAATGTATGCTTAATTATTGATCTTGGAGTTAGTCATATATATGTTTATAGAGATACCATGAAACAACAATAATTAAGTAACAAACTTATCTAACATCTTTACCAAAAAAACACACACACGACACACACTACCACCATTCAGATAAACATATATTTATGATTATGAATGGAGATTTCTTGGATGAATTAAGGTATCAGTTAGAGTTGGTCCATAAGGTTGTACAAAAGAACACCAGAAAAAAAGATTAATGACACGAATTAATTATAAAACCATATATAACTAAAATCCATATTCTAAATCCATACATTCAAATCCTACATGTTCTTTTAATGTATAACACTACCATGTCTAAAATTTGTACGTACAAAATATTGAAGGACATAAATGCATGCATAACAACTTGACCAGTAATATATATATATAGATATATATATATGGAGAGAGAGAAATTGTGAATTATCACTATATATGCAGGGTGTGGGAGCTAGGTGAACTAAATCTTGAACAACCCGTTTGGAAGAACCATAAATCTGAAAAAGTATGGTTCCCCTCTTCTTAAACATAATGTCCTAAATTAAATTCAATGATCTTAGGTTGATATAAATATATATATATATATATAGCTAGTGATCAGAAGAAATAAAGAGTACGTAGTATTGCTCAAAAGGCTTTTTGATAAAGCCCATGAAGCCTCTTCCATGACTCTTCCCTCTGCATCTTCAGTTGCTTATAGAAGTTTCCGATAAACATCTCGGCTTTCGTAAAAAGCTCTTGCCCACTTAGCTCCTCTCCATCTTCTTCTTCTTCTTCTTCTTCATCATCATCATCTTCCACTAGCTCTTCGGCTTCAGCCTCCGCGCTTCCTATAAAGAAAAGGCTGGGCGTGGAGGGGCATTTCCTCACCACGCGCGCCTTTACAGAGCCAACAATCTTCTCGGATGACGATTTTTCTACCACCCTAGGCTTCTTAGAACTAAATTCAGGACTAGTGATGGCATCGTTGGTGGTGTTGGGAGAAGCTTCTGAATAGAGAACGACCACGGGTTTGGGTGCAAAGAGAGGTGGTTTCTTGTCGTCTGCAGCTTTGGAGAAGAACTTGAGAAGGCCAGCTTCTGCTCCAAGTGCGATAATGAGAAGGTTGAAGACAAAGTAGAGATATGTGGGCCTTATAGATGAGGAGAGAAGAGGTGTTATGATGAGGAGTGCAACTATGAGGAAGAGCTTCAGAATTTGAAACTTTATGTCCATGCCTTTTGTTCAGTGATCGATCGAAATGGTGATCAAGATTAGGTTGATGACTAAAGGGGGAATAGCAATGTATAGTTGTGGTAGCTAGTAGAAATGGATGCATGGACCTGTGGAGATTTATATAGGGGGAGAGAAAGGGAGCTAGGGGGGACATTATCCAATTGCAAAATTCCTTACTCTTCTTCCAAAGAGTGTGGGCCTATCTCTTGTTCGGCCTTTAGAGACTCCACCATTGCACAGGAGTGGACCCCACGGGGATCTCTTTTTCGTGCCCTATCTCTTGATCCCTCATTCGGCCTTCAACGAGTTTTGGTGAGCCCCGTAGGCCCCATCCCTTATTCGACCGTCTTGTTTTCTAGGTCCAATTATAACTTGAATAGGTAAGATATTTTATGCAAAAGATTTAAGTGAAGTGCTTTGTGAAAATATATACACATACACATATACAACTAATTTAAAATTTGACATTATTTATATAAAGTGATTGTTTTAAAATTTGAATGTTTTCCATTACACCCAACATTGTATGTATTACTTCAAATATATAGCATTACAAGGTGATTGACAATTGTTAAAAAAACTTAACCTTATAATGTGATTGACGTTCTCAAATTCAAACTCTAATTGACACATCCTCGTACTTTCTTACTGTATCAAACAAGATGGCACATGATATGCAATAGTCGTCTCTAGTAAAGCAGAATGTCTGAGCATACATGCAACGGCTCCCACAGACATCAATAACTCATTCTAACAACAGTAAACTTGAGTTGATGAGCCATTGGATGCAACTTTGAACCACTTTTTTTTTTCAAACCCTTTCGAAGTTCAAGTGGTAAGGTTAGCCTTATTTGATTTGTAACTCTGTGAACAATAATTTTCTGTTTTCAAAAAACTGTTTAAAAAAACTCTATTTGATTCAATTTTTTGAGAACTGTTTTTTGAAAACTCAATTTAGAAAATTGTCTTTTATTTTTCTCACTGTTTTATATTCTCTGAATTCTTGAAAACTGATTTCAGAGTTGCAAACCAAGCAAGTCCATTATGTCTCGTTGTCTCGGGCTTCTAGCCTTCGCACACATCTCCCCTCCCTACTAACCCCTATAACATTCTTGTTCCTAAAAAAAAAAATTTCTCTTTTTCAAAATAATAATAATAAAAACATGAGGAAATCCTTATCCATTAGATAGCTAGATAGCATTGAAAGGATTGTTTAAGGAAAAGAGATTTTCGACCTTGAGGACATGATAATGAGAGGCTAAATACAAGATAAGTGAAGACAAGTAACATGCAAGAGAGAAAGAGATCCGACTTCAATCGGAGGCAAAAGATTTGATAAGGTCGGTGGAGGCATATTCTCTTTTTTACCACTTTTTTTCTTGGTTTGAAGAAGCCAACTCCTGGCCGTTTCTTTTGTGAACCTACCGTTAGTGGATGTGGGCCCCAATACGGACCCATAAGAGGGCCTTTCGGATCTTTTTTGGCTCATTAGGTGGTTAGTAGCTAAAATTCAGGAGAATTTCTCCATTCAACTCCCACTTGCCTTTGTAGTGCATACATGGTCCCCTTTCTCTCCACCTTCACGGCCCACTTGCCTCAAAATGTTTTGTGTGGGCTGAATTAATGGGCCACCTCTGACCATTGATGGCCCAATTTCACTGACCCTATGAATGCTTCTTTAAACTTGAAGGAGCTCCAATTCCCCTTCTTTTTCTCATTTTAGGATCAGATTTGTACATGTTCTCAAAATGATATGCCCCTCTCTCTCTCTCTCTATTTGGAGTGTTTGGACACTCGGACCCCACAATTCTTAATTGAATGATCTTTTCTTATTCAAAAGGTCCTCTATTTCACATGCCTTTCCTATTTCCCAGGTTATTTATTAGATCTTGGACCCAAGAAAAGTGGATCAAGAAAGTGAAACAAATGTAGACCATGAGCCTCCTTCATGTACTTTTCCACATTGCTCCTATATGTGGCCAAGATATGGCAAATCTTCTACCATGTGTTTTTTTGAGTTTATCCAAAACTTGACACTTTTCCTAGCTTGACATGTTGAAAGCATTAGATGATCCAAATGGACAACAATAAGATAAACACTGTCACACTCAAATTTATTGTCTGTATTCTTGAAACTCTCGAGTCCACTCCATTTTTCATTAAGACATGGCCTATTATTGTGGACAAGGATCCTCTCCAGAAAAAGAGAGCCTGCACATCCACTAACCATTGATATGACATCATTATTAGTGGAAAAATTCAATCCAATGATTAGTGGGCGTGCAAAACCTCTCCTAAAAGGAGAGGTTGTAGGACCAAAGCCATCAATCTTATTTCATTCACTCTCTCCTATACTCATTGCTACTAGAACCAATATTACTGGTCTCACCAACATATCTACCACTTTATATTACTCTGTAAAACTGACTGCTCTCAAAATTATATTCTTGTGTTTGGCATTCAATGTTTTTATTACACCAAACAATACCCGAGAGATTCCATGTCCTTTTCTCTCAAGTAACGGTCCATCAACTTTTCTAACCTTCGTTTTGAAATTTTTAGGACCTTCAGTGATCTTTTTATAAAAGTTAAAAGAATAATTCATCAACAACAGTTTTAACAGCTTTTTAGTGACCGACCATGCGCATTCCACACAAATGTGTACGCACTTGTGTGGATCTCACTTGCATTGTCACTTGTGATGAGTAAATAAGTAAAATTTTTGTATACATCTCAGATCAAAGTGCTCAAACACATGGCATGAGCCATGTTCATAATAGTTGAGTAGGTTGTATAGGTTTTTTCTGGACTAATGTTAATGTGAACTTGTTCTGCATGAAAATACTTCAGGACCAAAATGACGAAACAGAAACATAAATGAAGAAGTGCCACATTTGGATCTATTGTACCCTACCTCGTTCTGTAAAACGTTTGAAAGCAGATAAAATCAATTGCATTTATCAGAAAGTATAAACAATGGTAATTTTGGAAGCCCTTGCTTCCTCTGAATGTTGAATTGGCAGAAAAATGGAAAATACAAAAAAATCAAGCAGCCTTGAAAAACTATGATACACACAGAAAGCATTAGAAGCGACACTTGAAATCAAGTACGACTAAACAAGCTTTCAGTAATCAGAACCTCAATTCTCAGTTTCTTGCCTTTTCTTCTGATTCTTCTTTGTATGAAAAATAATGACGTGGTTGCTACCATCAAAAAGCTGAGAAGCCTCCTCAATGTTTGGTGGTGGAAGAGCAGTCAATTGACATACCATCCCACTAACTGGAGTTTTTCATGAGGTATGCTACTGAACATCCTAATAAAGCTCCTGCACCAACCTACACCAATCTCAATGGAACAAAGATTTTCCAGTAAATATAAAGGAATTTGAAAATAACATTAATTTTTGTAGATCAGGAGAATTCCTCAAGGGACACAACAAAAATGAACCACTGCAACATTCATTTAAATATTATTACTTATAATCAAGATTTATTAAGATTGCGCATGCAATAACTTCAGTGACTAATGACTTGTCATCAAACAATGCAACTCCTTTAAAAAGCAAGGGCATAAAGAATAAAATCATGACATTCCTTTTTCCTCCTCAAGCAAACAAAAAAGATGGATCGTTCATTATCCTAGGAATAGCTTTTCTCCATCTCTCCTCCCGTTCACTCCTTCCGATTTCAATCCCTCATACCAAAAAGAGCACAAGTGATGTACAACTTCAAGCAAATCTTGTATTTTGAACAAAAGGAAGAGCTATTAAGCAACTTTTTTAAAAAGAGCATGTGCAAACCACTCAAAAGGAGAAGTAAAATTGGCCATCTTTATACAGAAAGATCAATTGTCATCTATCGCATTGTTAACTTTACCAGTTTTTCACTTTCAACAGAATGGATGTCTAATGAAGGAAGTTAAAAATTAATCCACAGGCTATAAGAAATCATTGTTCCTTGAAGTGACTTCCTGCCACATCCTAACTATAATAGGTTTTGAAATAACTCCAGAAATGAACATTATTAGCCTTTAATAAAGAATGTACAGATATCCCCCAAATTGCTTCTTTGATGAACAAGAATCCCATCATCGACTGCAATGATGTACTACCAATAAAATAGGCCTAGCTGGTATGCTGCAGGAAACTTTATACTTCCATCACAAGAATCACTGCACTTAAAGAACTAGGAAAATATGTGCTACCAAATTATTTGACATCAACAGAAAGGACTTATGAGAACAGGTTCTATCACCTGATGTTTTTATGTTACACCAGATGCAAGGAGAGGCAATTCAAGACCAGAAAAGGAGGTACTAGTAATTAAGAATCCGTCATCCAACAAGAAAGCAAATGTATTTTTCCAAGAAGATAATTAAATACAAGAACAAACCTATAGATAACTCCAACATACGGAGATGAAATAATCTAATGGCAATGAGCCTCCAATTATTTAAGGACACAACAACATTTAACAGGACGAAAATGATTCCAAGGTACCTGAAGTGGAGTATGACCAAGTGAATCTCGTAAAGGCCTAACACAAGAAACAGGGTGTTCAGGAGGCAGCTCACACACAATTTGATTCAATATCTGCAAAAAAGCATAATGTATGATTATATTCTCAGGAAAAAAAAAAATTAAAGACACAACGGGAAAAAAACATAGGTACATACACATCTATTGCATTATTTAGACATAATATGCCTTTAATGTATTTTGGCAATATTAAGTGGACCAGGTCTCCCCAAGAATTGCAAGGGAAGAACCAAAAACAAAAGTAATTAGCTCTTTAGGATGTGGGGGGGGGAGGAATCTTGGTGTGATCCTTTTTTCTTTCTTTACAAGCTGCTCCACCCTCCCAAGTATAACTTGAATAAGCATTGGATTATGAAGGCAACTGAAAAGAAAGAAAAAGTATCAGGTAAAGAGGTATTACTTCAGCTTGCTGACCTGCATGAAATCTAACACCAGTTGCGTCATACATTACCTGTGAGAAACACAAATTGTAAGTACATGAAGCCACAAACTTAATATAAATGCATGTACAGTAGTTTGAAGTGTAGCCTACATAAAAACTATGAAGAGAACTGATACACAATAAAGTCGCCCTGTACTGTCTTAAACATATTATGCCTCCCATCATCCCATGAAATGAAGAGACAGTACCTAATAAATCTCAACAGAAATCCTCATTAGATCTGTTAGGTATATGAGTCGTGTAGGCAATTTCATACTCAAAACATTGATTGTAACTTGTCGAAGTGTCATGAATAATATGAGAACAACAATCAAAGACAATGCAGACACATTTGCCAAGAACACAGGGAGAAATTTGCATGCTCAATCACATATCTAAGGCACAGATAAATGACCTTAGAAATCCTAATTTGGATCTTGGAGAAGTTCAAAATATTTACTTAAAACTTGTTTTTAATATATAGATTTTCAAAATACTGATTTTTTAGTAGGTTTTAAAATCAACTTTTTATTGAGAAATAGCAGGTGATCAATAGGTCGATCGATCAAAGGACTCTTTTGTAGACTTTGATTGATAGATGGATCAACTGAATTTTTCCAAAAATCTTTTTATTTAAAGCCAGTATGCTTCGATTGATCGAGCAGTTTGGCAGTATGTGTTGGTCGATGCCTTGATCGATCGATCCCTGCGGAGGTTTAGTTTTGAAAACTTTCTTAAAATATATTTCTACAAGGATTCAACTTACCAAAACGTAAGGGCTACCTAATTTTGTTATAAATATGAAGTTACAGTCAGACTAGAGTATGGTTTTAAGCCTCTAATCATTTAGAGAGAAATTCCCAATTACTCGATCTAGGTTTTCTTAGACACCATCGTATGTGATTGAGCATTCAACAAGGAGGAATTTATCAGTATATCGAGGCATTCTAATACACAGATCAGAAATTTGAGTAGGAGGAAGGACAAGCATTGGAGAAGCAACTTTGTGAGGAGTGAAGTTTGTTGATGGAACGGACGAACGGTCTAGAGACTTGAGTAGAAAGTTTGGTGTTGTAAACTAGGGGTTCTAAGGTGAGGGAATGATTAACCTAGTTGTAACTTCTTTCTCACGTAGTGAATTGTTCTTAACTGGACAAGGACCCAAGATTTTTCCTTGTTTAGAGTTTTCAACATAAAAGTCTGGTGTCACTCTTATTGTACTTTTATGGATGCATGGTTATGTATGTGAAGGTTGGATTCGAAAAACAATCAGCATAACTAGCAAAAGATTAACTGAAATTCAAAATCAATATCCCTAAGACACCCGAACCGGACAAAAAGTACACCACAATTCCGGTCCTTCACTAAACGGTTTCATTGCATGATGCAAAACCTTGTAGGGATACCCCACCCATCTTATGTATCCTAGCGCAAAAGGTGGAATGAAACTCCCAGTTTGTTTGATGAGCCCGTGTAAATCAGACTGCTTGGTAGAGGACATAGAGGTGAGGCCTCAAATCTCCTTTCGTATTACCGAGGGACTGAGCTTGGCTGGCTTGTTATTCCCTATCTTGAGAATTAGTCATTTTCCCTATATATGAGATCAAACTTTTGAAATCGGATCTCGCACACCAGAGCTAAAACCTGGTTCAGTCATTTTCCAGCTATATTGGACTAAAGTTTTCCATTTCTCTTCTTCGTCAAGGGAGGGAACAGTCTGAACTGAAGAAAGGTGGCGGGTGTCTGGGAATTGTTGGTTTGACTTGACTTTTGCACGAGAAGAGGTTTTGAAGGCAGAGGTTGAGGAATTTCTCACACAAGCGTAGATCAGTTTCAAGCTCATGGGCAAGGAATAGGAAATTGCATATCTTTATTTCGAGATCAAAAGGAGAACTTCCCATTCCGTTTCACCAGCGACCCTGGTGACAATCT
>JAOTQH010256688.1:0-11526 GCA_025631255.1 Cornus kousa | reverse complement strand
GATTTATATATACATGTATGCAAAACCAATATGCCATAAAGACCCATATGGTACTATGTGAATGAATTATATATATATATATATATGATGGAGTGGTGGATATGACTCCCAATTGTAATCTTCTTCTATGGTACTGTATCTCTAATTTCTTCTCTTTTAATTGATTTATATATACATGTACGCAAAACCAATATGCCATAAAGACCCATATGGTACCATGTGATGGAGTGGTGGATCATGTGATGGAGTGGTGGATATGAAAAAAATGCCTGTAGGTGTTTATGCTCCCAGAATGCATGCATAAGAGATGGTTCATGGTACAAGGTCAAAAGTGCAGGATACGTACTGCATGTTTGATCATTGAAGCAATCACTTTTAAGTGATACTAAAGTTTGGGTTTTATTGAGTTTTGGCCTCCTATTTGGAAGCGAGTGAAAGAAAAAAAAAAAAAAAAAAAAAAAACCGACTTAAAATTGATTTAAGCAATCTCTTTTAAGCAGTCGCTATTAGGTCCTCCTATTTGAAAATGTTCTGGGAAAGACTCTTTGTGATTTATAGGTATGAAAATGGATGTTTGAATAAATCGTGTTAACTTTGAAATGCTCTTTAGAAATAATGATTTTGAAGCAATAAAAGCAAAGTTTGGTTTAAAATTTAATGGTCTCAATTTGGAAAGGAAAATTAAATTGAAAGAGTAAATTTGCTAGAAAGGTGATTATGTGGTGTTCTACTACTTTTCCCCTAGTCTTCCTATTCATGGTGTGTGGATGACTACTCCCATTGCTAGTGGTTGGTACTAGACTGCCTTTTATGCAATGGGTTAGTCCAGTACACGTACACGAGATTTGGAGTTAAATGTACGTAGATTTAGGGTCTGTTTGGTTTGTAATTCTAAAAATAATTTTTAAGAATCTAGATAAACTGCGTTATCTAAAAATAGATAACAAGCAGAGTTTTTTTTGTATAGTTTCAGAAAAATGTTTTTAAAGTTATAAACCAAGTAGACTCCTGAAGTGGTTTTTGGATGATCCAAAGAACATTCCGCCTATAAAGTTGTTTCATGCTTTGAACTCATAACCTTCACATTACAACGAAGCAAAGTTACTGTTGACAGCTATGAAGTATTGACAAAGCAAATTTGCAGCTGTTGAAGATAGGAATGTACTCCCATTGCATATGACACCATCATAGCAGATTATATGTACATTGAAATAGATTGCTTCTAATACAAATTTTGAAGCATTGGATACTTATTTCTGGTGGGAAAGATAGATAGAATGATAGATATTAACTAATTACCTTCAATGATCTTGTCCATCAAGCAGGTCATTATCCATTAGTCCCTTCAATTGAGTAGTACTGTGCATTACAATTAAGAATTTTAGAATAATGTTGGAAGAACAAATTTTATTTTCTTTTCTTTTTTCATTTCTTTCAACTTTCAAGAACAGAAGGACCACCAATGGGTTTTATAAATCTAGAAGATTGTCACCACATCATTCTAGATGAAATTTTGTTACCAAAGTTATATTTGTCTAACATTTTATGACTATAAAAAGAAGAAGATAAAAGATAAAAAAAAGGGGCTAGCCTAGTGCATGGAATTTTTGCCATTCTGCTGTCTGGATAGGATCAAATGTAGGTAGTTTTTACTCTGCATAGAGAGACTGTTTTTAGTTTTGAACTTGTGCTCTCTAAGTCATGATGGAGCAACTTTCTAACTACTATGAACCTTTATTTTTTAAAAACTAGTAATAAACTAGTCTTGATCGAGCAGTGGATCTCTAACAACTGTATGATAGCTGCAGCTGCTTCTTTTTATTTTATTATTATTATTATTATTTTATTATACCATAGTTAGATTTGTGTTATAAGAAATTAATATACACATTTTTCTCATCCAAGGTCAATGGCCCATTGGGACCTAGACTTTGCTAGCAAGTGCATATTTCAATTTTTCTTTTTTGGCAAGTAAATTACACACACCTATCTATTATTTTTTCAAGGAAGACTCGAATTCTCAACCTTTCATTTGAAATGCAAGAAGATACTACTCAGACGAAGAAGCCCTTGTGGTAGGCTTTTGAAAACTTGTTGAAACCTTTCATAAGAAACACTTGTTACAATAAAGCACAAAACAAAACATAATTAATACCCAAAGTGATATGGGCATTATCCAAGTGGCCTAATTGATAGAACTCCAAAGTCCCAACTACCCGAACAATTGTGTCCGTATTTGAGTCCCCCACTATCTCTAGTTTACCATAGGAGCATCCAAACACCACCACCTCACTTTTTGGCAAAATTAGTTGGCCCTCCTGATTGAATAAACAGAAGTCCAAACCACCCCCCCCCCCCCCCCCCCCCCTTTTTTTTTTTCTTTTTTTTTTTTTTAATAGAAGTCCATTTGGTGTTGCCAAACAGGTAGTATCAAAACACCAACTTACTTTTTGGGCCAGCTGAGTTTTGAAGGTTAGAAACATTAGTTGGCCCTCCAGATTTAATATGAAAAGTCCATCCCAAACCATTTTTCAATAGAGGCCCATGTGGCGCTGCCAAAATGGTACAAATTTTATTCACACACACTGCGTGTATAAAGTTCTATCGAAACACCACCTTCCTTTTGGGCCGCCTAAATTTGAAGGTGGGTTGGTCTCACCAGCTTAGATATTGCAAGCCCAGCCCAAGAAAGATAGAATCGAAATTTTTATTATTTTTCTTATGTGTATATATATATATGTTTGTATATGATATATAGTATATATTATGATACATATAACATCAAGATAAAAAAGAAAAAGAAAAAAAAAAGAGGTGTGTTCCTTAAAATCAGCTATTGTGTTGTAATTAACAGTTCTTCAATATCCACTGCCTTGGAAAACACCACCACCTTATTGTTTGGACAAGATAATTGTGATCTAAATCCCACAATTTTTTTCAATAGGTATCACTCTCACACTCTGAGTGCGCTTTCACTTTCACGCTATACACACTTTCACTCAAATTTTTCGTTACTTGTGACTTAATTTTATCGCTCTCATACTCCTGTTCTCCAATTCGTTCTTGTTCCCACTTTATGTAACTTAAATTGTGACTTGAAGAAAAATAATCAACAATTAATTAATAATTATTATTTCAAGAAACTAAATCACACAATGAATATATCACCCGTCACAAAAAAATGTAATTTACCACACACAAAATGTAATTTCTTCATCTTTTAAAGTAAAAATTTGAGAGATTAAATTTTATAGAGAAAAAATTGGTAAAATTGATACTTGATTTTCTTGACAAGATAAAAAAAAAAAAATGCAATTTACCACACACAAAATATAAGAAAAAGTAAATTGAACATAAAGTATGCAACATAAAATTATCGTGAAAATATTATCCCAAAAAAACCACATTCCACTAATTAAATCAAACAAAACAAAATTGTCTTCTTAATTCATTTAAGTATAAAACTTGAAATATTATAATTAATTTGCTCCAAGTTAGTTCACTTAGAGAGAGCAAATAAAACAAAATTAATTGGCCGTTTTGTCTCATACTGGTCGGCGGACGTTGACAAATTCTCAACGGTAGAATTCATCATATACTTATAATTATATACTTATATACAGTGTTATATACAAAAATGATTATATATATATATATATTATTAGAGTGGTTAAGTTTTTTTTTTTTTAAACAAATTAGGAGGAGAGGGGCTTGAGGACGAACACCACTCAAGAAATTAAGCCTTTTAACAATTCGATCACTAAATAATTCATAAACTTAAAACTTAAAATTATAAATTAATATATATATATATGTATAGATTTCCCTTAGTACAAAGTAAACATACGTGTCGATTACCTGTTGGACATTGTCCAATGGCACAAAATTACAATGAAAAGTCATGTAAATGATTTATTGTCTTCATCTGTTGCCATAGGGACAGAGATTCTGAAATGGGCCCATTTTCAGGTGGGACCCACACTGTCACCGTCCTGTTAGCTCCACCGACGAGAATCCCACAGTATGTGATGACAAATCTGTCAGAGAATTTATATTTTGATCCAAATTCAAATTAAAACCTATAAACATGATTCGAATTCAGAATAACTAGTAGTAACATTATGTTTGATTTACTTACGGAAAAAAAAAAGTTGTTTAATTTAAGTCAATTTTCAGTTGAGTTATGACTTCTCTCAATCCTACAATCAATAAATAAGCATTCAAATTTCGTGATATTTCCGGGCATTCAATATATATAATTATACACATATATGTATATGTCATATTTGATTATGATTTTTACATTTTGGGTAAAGTATTTTTAAAAAGAAAATTAATTTGAAGCCCAATATATATATATATATATATGTACATATATATTGTTCCGACAAATATGAAGGTGGAAAGACTTGAACACGAACACACTATTTGAAAGGCCTGTTCTATCAATTACATCACTAACTAATGCATTGAAGTTTACTAATTGAATAGATTGAAATGATTACTTTGAATAGGCACTGAATTACAAGTGAACCTTTTACTCACACTGATTCTTTTGGATTTGTTCGATTATCAGATTCAGGTAGTAATAATAAGACTCATTAACAACACTTTTTAAAAAATCGATCGTTTATAAATCATAGGACTGAATATCTGAAACACTCATAAGGTTTACTTTTTGAGCAAATAACACCATTCTCTTTTACTTTTGATATATAATTTCTTCAAGAATTTAAAAATACTATAAAGAAGAATTTTTTGGCTGTTACCGTTACAAATATACTGTTAAAATAATATGTGCCTGTCACATGATGACTGATTAAATTAATACATACCAAAATTTCCCTTCATTGATTCCCAAAACGTCATTCCCTTTGGTATATAAATCTCAAAAATAAAAGATATAATAGTAATTTTACATTAATTGAATTTTTATTCTAATTGTAAGAAGGACATTTTATTATTTTTATTATTTCATTAATAGACAACTGATGAAAGGTTCTTATTTGTCTCTATAGTAAACCTTAAAAAATTTTCAAAAATCTATAAGAGATTATATGAACTATATACATATTACAGAAATGTTAAATATAAACTATAAACGTAAATATTAAATGCTCCCGAACCTAAATCATTTTCGCACCCATGTACAACAAAAATAGCATTATCAACCACTATATACCTTACAAACTGTAGTGGCAAGAATCCAATATTTTGCAATTGCAAAGTGTGGGGCCTACACAAGGTACATTTGTAGTTTTGTGTGAGGCTATACAGATATTAATTAGACTTTGAATAAGACCATAGTTGGAAATATTAGCCAAAAAAAGAAAAGAAAAGAAGAGAAAAGGACTAATTTTGGTACCTAATTAGAGAGATAGGCAAGTAGAGAATTAAGTTAAACCTTTTCCCATTTAATTGTAGTTAAGATGTCCAGTTGTGTAGTAGTTAGTTAGCTGGTTAACTGCGACATTTTCTTTTTTTGGTAGGAGGGAACCCACAACTCTTAAGAGTTAATCAATATTGTGTCGGAAACAAAATTGTGAGTTTTAGGAACTTAGATTTTGTTCTGAGGTTCTCTGCATGAAATTTGAATAGGTAGAGTATTGTTGTAGCCTTTCAAGTGTGTGTGTCTGTACATTTGTGGGTACATATATACAAGGCCGCGAGCGATTAACACTTTTATGATATGTAAGTAGGGTGCATAACTCTCTATAAATTCTTAAAAGTTTCTAATTTTATTTTTTGTGTGTATAGGGACCTATTGTCAGTAGAACGATTAAAAAGACTAAAGTGCCCTTATGCATTTGGAAAAAAAAAAAAGGTGAAAAAAATATATAAAATGACCAAAGTACCCTAACCAAAGGAGGGGTTAATGATGTTTATATGTAAAATGATAGAAGGGCATTTTGGGAAGACCAAAACTGCAGTTTAGGAAATATGTTACTTAATATAGGCATATGCAAGGCACCTCACTACTTAAGTATGATTTTCTGACATATTATACTAATTATATCCTTATTTGTCTATTTTTTAAAACTTAATAGATTTATATACCCATAATAAAGATTAAGGATGTTATTTGTCCAAATTTTAAACATTAAGAGTGTTTTTCTCACTTTACCCTATATTCAATATAAATTTTATTTCTTTGAGTTGTGCCAAGTTATGGGGTTGAAATTAAATCTTATTCTATCATTAGATGTAATGTAAGGGTAAAAAATAAATCAGCACATAAAAATTTCTTCCTCATTTTCTAGGCATAATAGTTGTCTTATTTGATTTGATTTTATTTTTTATGATTGACCTTATATGACATGATTACAGGGGTTTGAGAGGTCTAAGATAATTCAATCTCTTTATATTTATGAAAAGTTAAAATCCCTTTAAAAGTTATTTGTCATTTTGCATAATATTTTTAAAATAATTAAATGAGACAATAAGCGCTCGTTTTTATACGTGAAGCAAATGATACCAACTCGATGACATTATTTTTCTTGTGTGTAGATGAATACACTCACATGAACACTTAGTATGTCAATTAAAAAGGTAGACAACATACAACTCAAGCAAAGGCTTTGGTTGAGCAATGCATGAACCCACCCCCACCATATAGGGATCTTGTGGTGACCGTCTCACAAAGGGTACCCCAGTGGCATAGTGTCACACCATGTTGCATTTACATCCTTATCCTGTATTGGTCCCTCCTACCTAAGGCACTACAAAGACTTTTCCCGAACACGTTTGCAGAAAAATTACGATGATCAAAAGGAGATGTGCAAAATAAACAACATCTACATTGACAGACAATGTCAAGCCGGGAATAGAGGACGAGTACAAAAGCCCGCGTGAGTTAGTTCAGCGAGGACGTTTGGTCCCAAAAGGGCCGAGGGGATAAGTAATTACCTGTATTGGTCCCTCCTACCTAATTACAAAGGCACTACAAACAATTTTCCGTAAATACGTTTTGAGAAAAATTATAAGGATCAAAAGGAGATGTACAAAATGGACAATATCTACACGAACAGAATAGTCGTGACAAATGATATTAAAGACAAATCCCAAACCAAGAATAGAGGATGCGTGCAAAAGCCCACGTGGGTTAGTTCAGTGAGGACGTTTGGTCCTAAGAGGGTGATTGTGACTTCTCACATGGAATAAA
Organism: Cornus kousa; assembly: GCA_025631255.1. Taxonomy (NCBI): domain Eukaryota; kingdom Viridiplantae; phylum Streptophyta; class Magnoliopsida; order Cornales; family Cornaceae; genus Cornus; species Cornus kousa. The sequence goes on along the minus strand of JAOTQH010256688.1, from coordinate 4,364 downwards.
TTTGATGACGCTTATGTGTGCGCTTATACGTGTATAGCACCCTCTGATAGTATAGACACGTTTTGAAAAAAATTGAAGTATCGAAAGGTAAGTGCAACGCGGACAATATCTACATGAAGATTTTACTCCAAAATGGATCAATTTCATCTCAATGCATGTCAGTATTTATTGTGCAAATCTACTTCTAAAAATTTCCATGGCAGTAGTTAAATTCAACTCCAAGAATAAAGTGAATGAAGATAGCTTTTATATGGACAAGGTAACTTTTGTTGGGTTAGCATTAATACACATTTATGGCATGGTTGAAGCAATTCACATTACTTAGACTTTGAATAAAACCATAGTTGCAAAAATAAAAAAAATAAAAAAATAAACCATAGTCGGAAATATCAAAGAAAAAGAAAAGGACTAGTTTGGTATGTAAATAGAGCTGGGCAAGCAGAGAAGTTAACCTTTTTGCATTTATTTGTAGTTAAGATGTCCAGTTGTCTTGTTAGTTAGTCGGTTAAGTGCAACATTTTCTTTTGGTAGGAGGGAACCCACAACTCTAAAGAGTCCATGAATATTGTGTGGAACAAAAGTGAGAGTTAGGAACTTAGATTTTGTTCAGAGGTTCTGCATGCAATTTGAATAGATAAGTATTGTTGGAGCCTTTGAAGTGTGTGTGTACGTGTGTTGGTATATATATTCAATACAAATTTTATTCCTCACTTATGCCAAGTTAAAAGTAGGCCTTTCAATGAAGCATATTCTAATCCAAATTTGATCTGATTAGTCGGGTATGGATTGAACAAAAAAATTCAATAACCCGATTACGATTCGAATCTGATAATCCGTTGGCCTAACAAATCGGATATGAATTATGCTGATCCGATCCGAATAAAATTATATATATAAATAATTTTTTTTAAAGATTTTTTGTTGACATTATTATTATTATTATTATTTTATAATTAAAAATTTACATTTTTATTGGATCAAATATCAGTTTATTAACAAATTGGATTCGGGTTGAAATACAAAATATCCATTAGATTATCAGATTGTATCATATATATCGAGTAAAATGCTTGTAGGATTCGGATCGGATCAGGCCTGATCCGGTCCGAATATGATCTATTTACAAGTCTATTTATGGGGTTAAAATGTGGGACACTTGTCTACTAACTCGTGAGTAGGTTATCTGTACTCATCGCTAATGTGGTTCAATTACAAATGCACACATAATCTGCAATTATAAAATTATAAAAGTGATAAACAAGGAAATCAAAAAAAGGTAACTAAATTTATTCAAAAAATAAAGAAGCTCAATGAGGTAAGAAGTACACTCATTTAGTAGTTAAGCAAATGATACTAACACCCGACATGATTATTTATTTTTATTTTTTTGTAGATATATAATATCAATACACTCACATGAACCCTTAATATCTCAATCAAAAAGGTAGACAACACACAACTCAAGATCAAGGGTTTGGTTGAGAAATGCATTAATCCACCACCATGTACAGATATTGTGGTGAAAGTGGTACCATAGTGAAATAGTGTCACATTATTATGCATTTACATCCTTATTCTGTATTGGTCCCTCCTACCTACAAAGCAAAAAAAAATTAAAATAAAAAAAGTTAATTATAAAAGCACTACACAGATTTTACTCCAAAATAAATAAATAAATTTCAAGTCAATGTCAGTATTTATTGTACAAAATAAATCTACTTGCAAAATTTTGATGCAGTAGTTAAATTCAGCTCCAAGAATAAAGTAAAGTGGGAATGAAGATAGATTTTAATTGGACCATAAAAAAGGTAACTTTTGTCCCTGTCAAAAAGTGGCCCTATCAAAGGCCCAATTTAAGAAAGACAAACACAAGACAACCTTTTTAAGAGACCCCATAAATGGTAGGGTTGGATTGGGGGTTTGTGGTGGTGTCTGGTGTGGCATAGAATAGACTAGGGACAATGGAGGTTAGAGACTTCCCTACCTACACTTTGATGATGGGTCACTTAATCTTTTATTTGTTAGGTCAACTTGTTGCAGTAGCAGTAGTAGTAGTGTTGTTGTTGGAGAGGGAGCTCCAAAGAGGTGATGCCCTAAACATTGATGTCTGCATCATCCATGTTAATTTGTTTCCATCTCCAACTGCATGTTTGCTTCTCTCTCTCTCATCCATCCCATCCCATTTGTTGTTTTCGAGAAATTATTACATGATCCAAAATCTCGATCAATGACAAAGCGACGCATAATCTAACACATTTATGTGTCGCTTTGTGATTAATTCGAGACTAATGATCTCGTAATCATATAATAATTTCTCTATCGACCCCAATCCTCTACGGTAACAATTTTGTATTGTAGTGGTGCTATATTTTGTGTTTATTCTCCGGTTGCATGTTTGCTTCGATCTCTCATCCATTCAATTTCATTTGCTGTCTAAAGTTGGAGAAATTATTGCATGGTTTTCGGTTCGGTCAATCACAAAGTGACACATGAGCAAAAAGAGTTGATTGACAACATAAAGTCGACACATTTGCTTATGTGTCACTTCATGATTGATCCTGAACCAATGACCGTATGACCATAATAATTTTTCTGTACATCAAGTCCGGATCCTCTATCGTAACAATTCTGTGTTGTGGAGTTATACTTTGTCAATAAGTCAATTCCATTTCTCAACATGTTTATTCTACTTTCAACACAATAAATCTGAGTGAAATAAGTATATTTAATGTGTCAAAAATCATATAATTATGTAAAAAAACTTTACATTACGATACCGTAATAGCAGAGGATCCGAACTCGTCTAGCCTCTTTGGTTAAGTTTCCTACTCCAACACTCTCTCTCTCTCTCTCTCTCTCTCTCTCTCATCCATTTAGGTCCATTTGTTGGCAAAAATTGTCTGGTTAAAGGTCACTATCGGTGTGTTTGTTCTAGAAATGGTTAGGTGGTATGGTCCTCTAGAATGTCTCATGAATTCCTAAATTCTAATAAACTTAAATATTATTATTATTATTTATTGAGAGAGAGAGAGAGAGAGAGTGTATTATTATGTATAAGGAGGTCATGTGGAAAGCACATCCTATATATCTATATGTTGTATATATAATAATTTGGTATAATTTTCAAGATGTTGACAGCACAGGTCATTGCGTGTGGAATACAGAGATTGACATTAATAAAATCAAATATTTGAATGCCAAAATTGCATGGTTTGTTAAAAAAACATTTGAAGAAAATTTCTATTACCATACTGAAAATACAATTGATCTAAGGTAGAAAAAAAAAAAATTGTGGAAAACATTAATTTTGAATTAATTCCATTGAAACCAGTACAGCTATGCTAATCTAAATGACTGGTGCAATGTCAATATCATAGTTTAATTTCACACAAAAATTTCAGTCCCCATAAGTATGAATATACAACATATATATATATATATATATATATATATAGATAGAGAGAGAGAGAGAGAGAGATTAGAGTGTGGGTCTGAAGGTTTCCAAACCACAACACAACATCATATGCATTGTAGACACCGCAACAAAAGTGAATACAACAAGAAGTTGATTAAAGATATGGATGGGAAAATTAATTAATTGTATTTTTTTTGGATTAATTAGAACTTAATTAAGTAGGGCCTTGATTGATTCATAGCAGGCCTTACATGGTATGACCATAAAAGTTCATGTACAAAAACGGTTATTTTGTACAACTATAGTATTAAATACATGTTTAGGTATATTCCACTACGTGGTCTCTTAACTAATCACTAGTTCTTTCGTTTTCTTTTTTCTTTTCTTTTCTTTTTTTTTTTTTTTTATAATTTTTTGTCTTATATAATCAATATTTAACCTAAAATTTCCTGACTTAATTGAAGTGTAATAATTTATAATTAGTCATCGAAACCTTTTCTTCAAAGTTTATGGGATTTTCTCAAAGAAAAATGATATAAACATCCACAACTCACAAATGGTACAAAATTGATGAATTTTTTAATCATTATTTTTTCTAATATAAGAATTAAGTTTTTTGTTACTGAATTTTCTCTCGATGTCACTGTTGGATATATTTTCAATAATTGTTCAGTATATATGAAATGAGAGACTGTATGTGTTAAGTGGAGGTTATGGGATATATTTTAATACACCTGACATTACCACCGTTGATATATAATGTTATGGGATATGTGTTAAGTGAAGATCTTGGTGAATTAAATCAAAGCAAAATCCGACTTGTTATTTAAAATTGAATTAACTTTTATCTAATGTTGGCGACTTTTACCACAATGGTGCTAGATTTAGAACGTTTTTGGGCAAATAAGGTCACAATCAACTGCCGAACATTTTTGTCACTTGTATACAC
>JAOTQH010256668.1:0-11526 GCA_025631255.1 Cornus kousa | reverse complement strand
GTCGAGCCTGGTCAAGATATGGGTCTGAAGGATGTCGAAATGGACGGCGGAGATCGAAGTGTCTCTGCCTTGATCAACGGTAGAAGCCATTAATTTCTCTTGCTCTGCTTTTCTTCTTTCTTTTGGTTACTGAGTTTGGCGGTCTTTTTTTTTGGTCAAAGCACTTTGAGCTATGCGAGGTGGGTAGTGACAGAGAGAGGCCTTTGGAAGGTGTTTTATAGTGTGGGCTTTGTGCAATTCATAGTCAAGAGTGGCATGTACTGTAATATCTCGTACTGTGCGTATATATTAGTATCGTGGAAGGTTCAGTGTGTGAATATATAAATGTCCGCGTGTGTGTATACCCTGTATATTTATGTATCTATAAGAACAGATTCTCGCGCGTACATACATATATATATATATAATATCCCCTTGTTGTATTTTGACCAGTTTGAGACTACAACCCCATTTACTTGGAAAATGATCCATTACTTAAAAAAAAAAAAAATTTGTATTAGCAGAACCATCAGTCATATTTGATTAACCACGACTGATTTTGCGAATTTTCATGTTTCCTCCAAGACACTCTGTAATTTCACTTCTTTTAATTTAAAGTTCAAAGTTCAAGTTCACTTAAATTCAAGTTGATTATGTATGTTATTTGTATTTTAAAGTAGTAAAAAATTTAGGTTTAAGTATACTAAGAGAAGTAGGTAATATTCAGGAGTTGGGAATATTCAGTATAATAAAACCAGACTTTTGGCAAAAATTTTATTTTCCCATTTTAAATATGTCAAACTTACCAAAAGAAAAATAAAAAAAGTGTGATATCACCAGCTTGTATTATTTTATTGAAAAAAAAAAAGAAAGAAAAAAAAAAGTGTTATCATGAACAAGCTTGTCTTATTTTATTCTAAAATATTTTAAGTTGGTTTTTTATAAAGTACAATAATTAAATATGGGTAAGAATGTAAGATAATTATATGATTGATCCTCTATTATTTTTATGCTGAAAATATATTAATTTAAAAGAAACGTACTTATGACATATATATATATATATATATATACACACACTACAAACATGCTCCTGTGTATATATATATATATAGGGGCAGAGCGAAATGGGAATTTGGGTTTTCCATTTTGGCTTTCAAAATCTACCTAAAGGCTAAACCCTAGTGTTACGTCTCTGTCGCATGCCAAATACATCGCAGAGGTGTCTACTTAGATGTAGAATTCGTTTAATGCAAGCTATGCTTCAACTCTGGAAAATGGTATAACCTAATTAATTTAACCAAAATAGAAACTATGGAAAATGATATATCCTCTAACTCCTCTTAACCACTCCTTTGAACTGAGTCGGCCAACCTAATTTAGTTTGTGACAAATATATATATTTGTAACTAATGCAAATATTAAATGCAATTTATTTGGATTATAATATGATTGTATTATCTTGATAACACAATATTTAATTTCAAACTTAGAAAGTATGCGAAAGTAAAATTATGTTCATTTGATCTTCTTGGGCTAGCCTTTTTTTATATTAAATAAAAATTATAATAGTTCTTGTACTTCCATATTATATACAGTATATATATATATATATAACTGTTCCTTTTCAACTAAATATCAATCTAGTATTTGATTTTATACAATATTTCAAAAGTGTTAGTGATGATATTCCTAAACATATGGTCTAACACGGTTTCTTGTCCCAATGAAATGTACGTCTATGGTCACTCTTTGCATCTCAATCTCTTGTTTCATATCCTATCCCATCCCATCCAACCATACATTAATGATAAGGAGGCATGACTTAGAATTGAAGAATGCTTTGAATTTGATCATCCTATTGAATCAGTTACAATTGACAGTGCTTCTGCGTATATATATAAATAAACAAAAATGTTATCTAAATCGATTCAGTCCAACCAGTGACGAAGCTAGGATGTAAAGTAAGTGGGGCAAAAATAAATTTGGGGGGGGATAGTATATTTTTTTTAGTAATTTCAAAAGGGGCAAATGTAATATTTCATGGGTATATTACTAAAAATAAACAAATTATAAGAGCATATTACTAAAAAAAAAAAAAAAAAATTTGCCCCCATTGATTTGAATGTAGCTCCAACCCTGAGTCCAACCAACCACTACTTGCCGGAGTGATGGATCGATCCAGTGCATAGTGTGGTGGGAACCTCTCTACCTCTCCGACTCAATATATTCATAAAAACACCTTCGTTTAAAAATTTATGTAACACTAATTTTATATTATAAGCTTTTAATGTATTTTAAATAATTTGTTGCAGCTAAAACACACACCTAACAAACATAAGTGCCCACTATTTTTATCATAATAGGGATCCACACAAGCAATTATTTTTGGGACTCAATCAATGCTATAGATAGACTAATTGAGAGGTGATCTTTGTAGCGTTTGTGAGAGTAACTAGGCTTCAGGCAGAGCTATAGTTGGTAAGTTTGATAAATATAATTGTAATATGATTGATTTCCTGGTTTAATGAAGCTTTTTTATTATTATTATCTCTACGTCATTGTTATATTTAATAGATGAACCACATTGATGGAATATTATGCTTTCAACAGTGGCCCAGGGGACTTGTGAGTCCTTATCCCTAGCGGTGGTCTGAGGTCCATTCTGGAAATAAGGCTGTGACATATATATATATATATACACACACATATACATATATGAAGTACAGACGTACACTGAATATTATGTTTTCTCTTTTCAACAATGGCCATGGTACTTGTGACTTATCCTTGGTGGTGGTCTGAACTCATTGAGGAAAAGGCATTGGGTGTGATTTATCCTTATATGATACGGACCCTAACGTCTCATTTAAAAAAAAAAAAAAAAAAATTATTAGCGCGTCCATTGCATCGTGCACTGAATTTATTTAAATCAAATATACATAATGCATATCCGCAAATACACAATATATATGAATTGAATAAACAACTATGCACCCAATATTTATTCCCCATTCAAAAAAGTAAGACTATAAGGCTCCAACATACTCTATATATAATGTATGTATGCATGTATATATGTGTGTATATATATAGTACATGCATGCACTGACTAAAGAGCTGAATTAACAAAGTCAAAATTGGCTAACAAGAAATGCGTAGGCTATACATCATCTGTATTATCTTAATTAGTTGAGTGATCTTATCCAAAATAATTCAACATCTTTGGAAGAAAGGTTACATCATCCATGATGCAAGTCATTAAGAGAGCTCATTTATGGTGACCATAACATGTGTTATTTTTTTTTTTTGGGGGGGGGGGGGGGGGTGGCGTAGAATGTATATTTTTAATCAGCATGTGATTTTTTTACAGGATGATAATTTTTCACTTTTATGTTTTCTAATATTTTCTTGGCATTGACGTAAAAATCATGATCCTTGGCCTCTTGGTCTTGGGTACTCAATTTGATAGATAAAGTTAGGGAGAGAAAAGAAAGGATACGGGTCATCAATTATGTTTGGGTAAGTTAAATGGAGAGAAAGGAGAGAATAGGGAGAAATAGTGAATGTAATACCCCTAATTTTAAAATGATAGTCTCAGCATTTTAATTCATGGTTTTATTTCATTTTTATTTGATTAATTGACTTATTTGCTTAATTGTTTAATTGTTTTATTATTTATTTGATTTATGTGGTTATTTAGGTAATTGTTTTGTTTAATTATTTAATTACTTTATGTATTTATTTTACTATTTTTTGCTAATGTGGAAATTTATGTTGTGATTAAATGTTTTAAATTCGTGTCTTTCGTTTTATGTGTATAACTATATAATTAGGTGTAGGGTTTTATTTTAATTATCATGTCATGGGATTTAATCGACTTAGTGTTGGTTTGGAATCAGAATTAGGGTTAGAGTTATATACGCCTATAAATATAACCGTATATGTCTGTCTAGGGTTGGAAAACCCTATCACGTACATAGCAACTTGAGAGGAAAACAGAGGAAAGATTGAGAGGAAAACAGAAAGGGACTTGAGAGATAACCAGGGAGACTCAAGGATGAAGGAAAGGATTGCTTCTAAATTGAACCTAGAGCAACGGAGGTGTTGAACGGCAATTTAGGAATCTGTCAAAAAACTCAGAGATGGTGGTTTAAGGTTTCAAAACTGAAACCGAAGGCGATTTCATATTCTAACTTCTTTCCTTAAACCTGTGTTCTGTGCATGTCTAAGTAGTCTCCAGGGTTTTAATTGAAGTTAATATTGATCATTTAAGCATGTTTGAATTGAATTTAAAAGCGTTGAATAAAACTATTTTGTGGTTGATAGTTGTCCTAGTTTAAATTCTATTTTCGTTGATTTTAAACTTGGTTAAATTTCATGTCATTGATATGTGACGCCTGCTTATAATTAATTCTGGGACATAAATTCACCCTAAGTAGTTAAATAAATCTGTACAGAGGATCTTGCATGTCGCCGGATGTGAAGAAGACAACCAGAATCGAATTACGGCTCTCAGAAGGAAAAAGACGACTCTAGGAATGAGAGAGCCAGCTCTCATAAGTGTGGAGCCTACTCCACAAGGGTTAGAGCCGGCTCCCTTGTTTAGGGAGGCGGCTCCCTCTTCTATTTTTGGTTTTTCGTGGTTCTGAGTGTTGGTTTGGCCAGTAGTGGCTTTTTAAGTTGTTTCAGTTGCTGTGAGTGATGTAATTAACTGTTACAAAGATATAAAGACTATTGAGAAGCATGTTTACATTAAGATGTTGAAGAATGAAATAACATAAGGTTAAACAGTAATCTTGCATGTGGAAGGTTGGAAAATTAATTTAAACTGCATACTGATATCTAGCAATTTTGTTTCTCTGCATGATTTAAAAATGTTAATATGTCTTAATTATGTTAATAGCATAGTTGATTATCTGAAAACAATTATGCTTAGATTAGGATAATTGATGTTTTAACTTATTCTGTATTACATCAATTACTGGATTGTTTGGAGGATTTAAATGCTTAGTCTTATTTTAACAATTTGCAAGACTGGAATATGATTTTTAAATCTTATATGGCATGCATAATTTGGTCATACACATGTTAGACTCTATTTGTGCTTATTTTGGAGTATGATTGATGAGTTACTTATTCTTGTTTTGTCAATTATACGGACTTGTGTCTTGAATACACCGGTATAGGACAGTGGCGTACTTGGGACGGATTAGTTCAAAATACTAAGTCCTACCTACTCTAGAATAAGGATTGAATTAACTACAAAAGTTAAGTCCTACTTATATATGTATGTCAGGTCAATAAACAATTGAACGACATACCTTAGTTGAACGGATTATATACATATATATATATATATATATTGTTATGGTACCGTGATATGAGCTTGAGTCTTAAGATCATGGTTAGGGTGCGTATATCGCGTAGGATGGATATCTGGACATAGTTGATGTTCCCTGGTAGGTCTAGGTATACATGGCCACATTGCGTGCGCATTGCATGTTATCTTCTTCTCGAACTGAGACATATCTGTGGACTAGTGAGCGTCCTATAGTATGTATTTATACATATATGGACTGTTTTTAGTTATTGCTGAGCTATCCAGGATGTATCTGCGTATCGAGTTTCTGTATGGATTGTAGTCGGATAGAACTTGCATGTAGGCCTGACGCACTCTCATTTTTCAGGTGTTCGTCAGTTCTAGGTTTAGAGCTTGATCGTGCAGTGCAAATACAAACATTCACTCCTTCGATTACATAGGAATTCTGTTCATATTTTAGTTTTAGATTTTGTTTCCGTACTTTATTTTTTTCATTGGGATTTTATTAGGGGTCCACTAGATGGATTCCCGAGTTATACACATTGGAGGTTTTGGAAAGTTTGGATTATTTCTAATTTAAAACTTCTAAGGATTTTATAATTAGAATTCTTTTTAGCCTTTATTATTTATTTCTTAAATTCTTTCTGTAATCTGTGTTCAATTACATATTAATTGTTTGGTATCCCTCGGGTCTGTGCTTGGACTTGATCACCCGTGGTTCTAGAATCGAGGGGTATCACAAAGGTAATGTTGACTATCTCTACATTACATCTATTGTTTCATACTAGAAGTATATATTAGAAAAACTCATTGCTCTCTCTTCTGAAATTTATTCTATAACTATAAGAGCAATTGAATCATATATAATGATGCACTAGAAGTGCAGACACCCGAAGTGTTATAATGCACTAGAAGTGCTATAACCCAAAGATTTTTATACTTTAACATGATTGTCTTGGCCATTCTGAGTCAACAATGATGCGCCAAATCATTGAAAATGCACATGGGCATCCACTATAGAAGAAGAAGATTATTTTGTCAAATAATTATCCGTGTACCACATGCTCACTAGGTAAATTGATTGTTAGACCGTCAGCTTCAAAGGTTGTCGTTGAATTCCCAATGTTTTTACAAAGAATTCAAGGAGATATATGTGAACTAATTCATCCAGCGTGTGGACCATTTCGGTATTTTATGATCTTAATCGATGCATCAACACAGTGGTCATATGTAAGTTTACTTTTTACTCGTAATGATGTATTTGCTCGACTTCTTACTCAAATAATTCGATTACAAGTATAATTCCTTGATTATTCGATCAAGACGATCCATCTTGATAATGCCAATGAATTCACGTCTCGAGCATTTGATGACTATTATATATCAATTGACATTGATGTTTAACATCATGTTCCACACACTCATACCCAAAATAGTCTTGCAAAATCTTTTATTAAACGTCTTTAATTAATTACTAAACCATTACTTATGAGAACAAAGCTCCATATATCTGATTGGGGACATGTCGTATTACATGCAACATTCTTAGTTCGCATTAGACCAACTGTTTACCATAGTTTTTCACCTTTACAACTTGTTATTGGTCAACAATCAAATATTTCCCACTTACGAGTTTTTGGTTGCGATGTGTATGTTCCTATTTGACCACCACAGCGCACCAAAATAGGTCCTCGATGACGACTCGGGATTTATGTAAGTTTTGATTCTCCATCTATCGTTAGATATCTTTAACCTACGACAGGTGATGTCTTTAAAGTACGGTTTGCTGATTGTCATTTTGATGAGGTTGTCTTCTTACCATTAGGGGGAGAAAAAAAATAACTACTAGAGCGACATGAGATTAATTGAAATGTCTCAGCTTTATCTCATTTTGATCCTCGAACAAATCAATATGAACTAGAAGTTTAGAGAATCATTTATTTGTAAGATATTGCAAATCAATTCTAAGATGCATTCACTGATACAAAGAAAATGGTAAAGTTTCATATACCGACTGCATATATTCTAGCCCGAATTGATGTCCCTGAAGGATAACCTATCAGTACCGCAGCTAATATATCTAAAACACGCCAAAAGTGTGGTAGGCCTATTGGTGCAAAAGATACTGGTCCCCGGAAGAGGAAAGTATAACAGAAATCAAATAAAGAAATTGACGCTCTTGAATAAGCCACACTTGTAAAAGGAACAACAAAAATGATTGATCAATCTATATTTTATAAGCAAGTAGCCACAGAAGAGGCAAGCTTCGAAAGTGTTATAAGCTCCAGAAGAGGTAAAGGCCCAAAAATAGGTATGCCCCGGAAGTGGCACTTGTACTTGAAAATAAGGAGATCTCAATAAATTATAAAGAATTGTGAGATAGAAATACAATTATTAATAACGATATATTCTCCTTTGCAGATGCTCTTGAAATTGTAGGTGATCATTAGGATCCCGAACCTCAAAACATTGAAGAGTGTTGACGTAAAATTGATTGGCCAGAATGGAAAGAAGCAATACATGTAAAACTAAACTCATTAGCAAAACGTGAAATATTTGGACCTGTAATCCAGACACCAGAAGACGTCATAACTATAGGGTATAAATAGGTATTTGTACAGAAACATAATGAGAAAAATGAAGTTATAAAATACAAAGCCCAACTTGTAGCCCAATGTTTCTCGCAGAAACCTGGTATTGATTATGAGGAAATATACTCTCCTGTGATGGATGAAATCACATTTCACTTCTAGATCAGTTTGATAGTCTTAGAAGGACCGGATATATATGCGTCTGATGGCACTACAACATATTAGGTTTTTACCAGCGTTTTTAGAAAAAACGCTGGAATAGGTGTAATATTACCAGCGCTTCTTAAAAAAGCGCTGGTATAGGTGTAATAGTACCAGCGCTTCTGAAAAAAGCGCTGGTATAGGTGTAATGGTATCAGCGCTCTATGTAGGAGCGCTGGTATAGGTCTAAATATTACCAGCGTTGAATGTAGAAGCGTTGGTATAGGTGTAATTATAGGTCTAAATATTACCAGCGCTTTTTCCAGAAGCGCTAGTATAGGTGTAATACCAGCGCTTTTTCCAGAAGCGTTGGTATAGGTGTAATACCAGCGCTTTTTTTAGAAGCGCTGGTATAGGTGTAGGTGTAATACCAGCGCTTCTTTTAGGAGCGCTGGTATAGGTTTGTCCCCATTTTCCCCTTCCCTCCATTCCTCCGTTGATTTATATAGAGAATATTTGTAGGTCTAAATATTACTAGCGCTTTTTTCAGAATCGCTGGTATAGGTATAATACCAGCGTTTTTTTCAGGAACGCTGGTATAAGTCTAATATTACCAGCGCTTTTTTATAAGCGCTGGTATAGGTGTAAAGGTAATGATACCAGCGCTCTTTGTAGGAGCGCTAGTATAGGTGTAATACCAGCGCTTGTTTTAGGAGCGCTGGTATAGGTGTGTCTCATTTTTCCCCTTTCCCTCCAATTTTTTCCCCTTTCCCTCCAATTTTTTCCCTCCGTTGATTTAGAGAATATTTCGGCCCTAAAACTACGTCGTTTTGTTGGGAATTAACATTGTAATTCCCTCGGTCTCTTCACTCGGGATATTGACTCCTCACTTTCTCTCTCCTCGTGTCCCAGCCAGCACTGATCTTCTCTTCGTCTTGGCTATTGGCATCCAAATCTGAACCAGTGTTAAAAAAAAACAAGGCCTTCTCTGCAATTCAAACCACAACCGCAAGGTCCATAACCACTCTCACAACTTTCTCATGGTAAGTAATTTTGGAATCCCCAATTTTATGCTCAACCTAGAAATTTCTTCCACATAGATTGCTTTTTGATTCACACAAATTTTTTGTGTTTCTCTGTTCTGATCATTATTGGGTGATCAATCAGTGCAATGGGAGACTGCGAGTTAAAGATTCACAGGTCTCGACCTCTCGGGTCCTTACTTTTTAGGTAATTTTATAGTAATTCTAAACCCAATCAGGTTGGTGTTTTTTTATTTTTTTCCTGAATAAATCCTATCAGTTAGCAATGCAAATTCTTAACGGACTCTCTCTTTCTTCTTTAATGCCGAAGTCTAGTGTGCCTCAGGAATTTTCTGCAATCTCCATGTCCAATTTAAGATCAAAAACCCCTTTCTTACAATTTTGGGCTTTAATTTGTTTACTAAATTACCAATATTCTTTCTTCATATCATTTACTAAAATTGGCTGATTCTAGGATTTTGAGTTATTTGTTCTAGATGTTGATTTGTTAGTAATTGTGTAAAACCCAGATTCATTGTCTAACTATATATATATATATATATATTTAATTATTCGTGGTTTTAGTCTTTTTCATGTGTCCCACAAATATTAGCATGCTCTCTTTGTGTGGCGCTATATATATAAATATATAGATATATTCTATGCGTATGTATTTTCTTCGTTCCTCTTCCCATTCGTTTTTGCCACATTTACGCGTTACCATAGGATGATTAGGATTTTGTTTCTTTTATATATTTCTTACCCTGTTACTTCACAAATGTTTATTCTACTTCATCTTCTTCGTCTTAATGTTTTATATTCTGAGTTTTATACCGTAATTATAGTACCCTATTCTTAAGGACTATATTATCCAAATGATATCCTCGTGTGCTTATGTGATGTTGAAAGCGCATGCTAATATTTGTTTATATGCATACATATATCACAGTTCTGATTTTTTTCTTCTTTTTATTTACTTTCTTGTCTAAAAGAAAGTCGTCAACAACAAATTTATGTACCAAAAGAATTATAGTCTATTGATACTTGTGAAGTAGAAGTCAGAGGGTTCGTTGGAATCCCAATGGGAATATGTGGGTGTGGGAAAGAAACAAATAAACCCATTTATGGAATTTGAACCTTCAACTTAATTCTTTCACTCCCACCAGTCATCACAACTGTGAGTAGTTTGACAGTGGTCTTACTCAAATGGAGAGCTGTCATTACTTTAAGTTAGACCCAAACATCTATTGCACTAACAAAATTATATTTTTGAAGTAAAACTTCAAAATTTTACTTATTTTAACATCGTATATTAAATTAAATATGATCTTTAGAGGTAACTTTGTCTTTGTCTTTTCTCAACTATACCGTCCAATATTTTCTAAATCAAAATGTGAAATCGAAAATTAAGTTGAGCTTTTTGAATTTCTTTCCCACTTTTTCTTTTTCTTTATTCTTTTTATTTTTTTATCTATCCTTTTCTTTTGAGTACTTTTACTTTTGGGTATACTAATAATTATAGTCATGAAGAGCGACTTATCCAAAAAAAAAAAAAAAAACTGTAAGATGAAGAGTGACACTTTCATAAACTTGGCCATTAAGAATGACAACTGTAGAGACTGAAAAATTCACATGGGTTTAAGCTATAATTTGGGCTTACTATCAACCTAGCTCACTTTAAATTATGGGCCGGTTCGCCAAACAACCTAAGCCCACTATTAGATATGGGTCATGGATCAACCCAAACTACTCAATTGGTCCAACCCACTTTAATGGGTCAATTTCAAATTGCTAACTAACCGAGCCTACTTGGGATTAGGTTAGTTAAATAAAATTATAACTTTATAAATTGATGTAGGCAGTGCTAATTTTAGTTAGCAATACCATGAACATGAGTTGGAGTTGGAGTTGGAGGGGGACCGCTGTGCTAAATGACTGATATATACTACTGCCTGTGCCAAGCCCAAGGGTGGTTCATACTTCCCATAACTCATCTCTATCCCATTCATTTAATTTCTTATTCTTTTATCTCATTCACAATCTCGATAAGGTGTGCAGTTTAATATATATATATATACACACACACACGCACAGAGACAAACACACAAAAGAAAGAATTGCATGTGCAGTGGGCATATTTTAAAATGGAATTGGAATTTACTGTAGATAAAATTAATAATAATATTATTATTACTATTTTTTAATGTTCCACACCCACTTCTTAGATGAAATTAATTAATTAATCGAATAAATAAATAAATTGTAGTTATATATTGCTAGGCAGATATTGAACATGAGATATAACTTCTCTTTTAACTTGATTTCTTATTAATTTTCCAGTTGCTGTCAATCAAGAAGGGGATAACTCGCATTTGATTGGCTAATATTATTTGAAGGTATTGAAGATTGCTTTTCCTGCTTTTTAATTTTTTATCTATTCATTTAAAATTATTCCTTATGAGTTTCATTA
>JAOTQH010256648.1:0-11527 GCA_025631255.1 Cornus kousa | reverse complement strand
GACCACCATAATACAGAGAACCCGATTGAAAAAGTTCTTTTCGAAAAGAAAAAACAAAAACACACACACACACACACAAACCCCCCACATCATAAACCAACCAGTTGAAGAGCACGATAAGCAAATGAAAACCACTGAATTACTGCTTCCATGCCCAAAATCATTCATTGTTAGCAATATAAAACATTGAATAAGCATAGCAATCATAGATCCTGTATAGAGTCAATTACTAAGCAACTATTTCGCTAAGGGATGAAAGCTCCATACAAGCAAGTTTTCAGAGTAAAATTTGAAAGTATTCATGTATGTTTTTATGTTAGAGTAGCTGTAACATATTAATAAAATGAAAAGAATCAATCTCCAATGGGAATCTTAGATTAACTGAATAGAAGCTGTGACAAACAAATTTAATGAACAGAGATATAAATTTCGAAATTTGAGTATGTATTCATCTGCAGTTTTGTGTTACAATAATTGACATTCCAGTGGTTCAAAATGTATGTGCATATTTGAGGGGGAGAGTTTCTAGAATTTAGGGGGAGATATGTATATATATATATATATTGATACTTACATATTGATATATGTTGATTGTTTATCTTTCTTGATTAAGCTTCACGCGTAGTTTTGTTGAGATAATTTGCAGATTACAGGTGGTGACATGTGTTGAAGCTTCATGAGGTTCAAGAAAAATTCCGTTGTATTTCTTTGACAATTCATTGTAATTTGCTTTTTCTGCTTAGGTAGATTACATGTTGTTTTTAGGGTTTTGTCACGAAATTGCCAAAGGGGGAGATTGTGAAATATATATTTTGGGGAGATTGTGAAAAATATATATATATATATATATATATTATATTGGCTAATTTTGTTGTCAAAACAAGTCCGATCAAGTTGTAATTTTTTGATTCACAATTTCAAGCTTGAAAATCGGATGCAGATTTGAAGAAGTTCAAGTGTTCATGGTATACTACACTCCGAGATGATGAGAACAATGCTTTAAGAAGTTTTGAGAGGTAGTGAGAACATTTAGGAAGGGTCTTGGAAGTTTTAAAGAAGATTTTACATTCTATCCATCTTGAATTGGTTTAAGAATAATCAAACAAGTTCTATCTCATCGGAATTGGGAACTATTCAAAACTGGCCATCTTAAACCGGTTCATGGAGGTGGAATCGGTTCAAGAATCATGTCAATTCTTTGTTGGCCATCTTAAACCTGTTCAGCCCCTCTGAACTGGTTCAAGGCATCGTGACAGTTTTGGTAACTTGCCTTTCTTGCTCTGTTTGATTCCTTTTTGAACCCAACTTCCTTCCAAATCTTATGCATGAAATTTTCTATATTTTTAGAGGGATTAGGACATTCTAAACTTTATATAAACCTTGATACACATCTAGGTTTTGTGTGGCTTTTGCATAAAAAATTCAGATCTAATTGAGAGCCTTTTGAGAGATTTTTATTCAGAAAATCAATCTAATTTTTCTGATTTTGTTTTTAAGAGCACATACATAAATATAAGAGTGATTTAGTAGTTTTGTTCTCTATCTCATCAAAATTGAAGCATAATTGAAGATTCAAAAATTCCGAAAAGCAGAATTCATTTATTCTTCATCAAATTCAGATCTAAAAGAATAAGGGTGAAGCGACACACTTTGAAGGGGTCAAAGCATTCGTGGAGTGTTGTTTGATCTACCTTCAACTCTTCTACTAAGATTAAGTGTAAGCCTGAGGTCAAGAGCTGTTGGACAGGGGAGTCGCAAAGTCAGGGATCGTCAGCAATTGGTTTTTAGTAGACGATGGGGTGTGAGCCTTAGTCAAAGTTTGGTATACTTTGTTTCAAACACAGTGGATTGTTTATCTCAGGACTGCAAAGTCTAACGAGGTTTTTCCCGTTACAATTGGTTTATTCTACCAATTGGGGTTTCCTCGTTAAAATCCTAGTGTCATCTCTCAAACTCTATTTACTTTATTTGCACTTTATTTTTGTTTTGTGGTTTGATTTTAGTTTTATTTCGGTAAAATTAAAATAGGTAAAAATTAGATAAAAGAGAAAATTAAATCTATTCACCATCCTTCCAAATTAATTATCCACATTATATTCCACAACCATTCCGCTGTGCACAAACTCTCAAGAGTTACTTGACAAGTTAAAAAAATTATTTGAACTTGCATTTTATCTAGCCAGCATAATAACTTATGGTAATATTATTTGTGTGTGTCCAATACACAATAACTTATGGTAATATTATGTCCAATAACAAAAGAAATGTGTGTGTGTATGTGTGAGGGAGAGAGGTCATTTGTTTTACTTGATGTAATCTTGACTCAATCCGTAACTAGGGACTTCAAAGCGAAGATGGCAAAATCAAATGAAACTTTTAGTAGATCACACCCTAAGCCCAAATCATATCTTGGAGATTTGTAAACTAAAAATAATCAATATTTAATGTATTCTTTAGGCAAAAACCAACTTTTCATTTAATATATAAATATATATTTGTAAAGGAACCTTATGGGATATACACATTGCATCACATGATGCACAACTAATACAATACAATCTTAACAAATAATTTTAATAGAAAGCGTCTTTACAATGGTTGTCATCAATATCTTTCTTATTACATACCAGCAACACCATGCATGCTTCAAAAATTATCACAATCACCTTCTCTATCTTACCAAACAATACCAGTCAACACCATTAATGGTTAATTAAAAGAATGATTAGTTTAATTAACATTACGGCATAGGTGGTGGAGGAGGTGGCAGTGACAGTGTAGGTGGTGGTGGAGGCGGTGTTGTAGTGGTGTTGGGGGATTGAGGCGGCAATGACAATTCCAAGTTAATGAGATTGAAGAAATTGATTTTTTTTTTCTTTGAGAAACTATACATTTTAGTAATTTCACGATTAATGGTTAGTTAAAAGAATGATTATTTTTTAAAAAATAATTATTCTTTTACTAACCGTAGCATTAAATCTTAATGGTAAGATTATAAAGGAGTATATTACGTACTCCCCACTCATAAGGAGTACTCATCAGGGATTAATTAAACTCCATTATATTTATATATACATGCACAATCTGATCTCACCATATATTTCACCATATTGCAAACATAATCCTAATTTGGAGGTTATAATACGAATCCATAGATTAATAACAACACATTAAAATATTATTATCAAAATTGTTGATTAATCAAAGCGTATATATAATTAATTGTATCTCTATATTTTCTCAATTTTCATATTTTCTCTCCTAAAATTTTGTTTTAAATTACACTTGACTGCGAATTCATAAACCAGTCATAAAGTTAACGTATTTTTCCAGTAAATAAATAAATAAATAAAAAGAAATTTAATTTGTGCTTTTACCATATATCCATTATTTAAAATGAATGAATGTTTTATCGATATATTCTTAAGTACACACTCAAAACTCAAATTCACCATTTGATCACATTACCGTATGTGAAAATAATGCAGTTTGAATCACCGGCCTAGTAGCCTGAATGGTTTGGCCTTTCTTCTTCGAAGGAGAAGCATACTCCGAGGATATTGTGAGTTTCAGCTTTAACTTTTTTTTAAAAAAAATAAAAATAAAAATAATAATAATAAATAAGAAGAAAAAAATTAGCACACCAGAGAAATAAAAAAGGGACAGAGAGAACTCTTATCTTTTATGGACAGTGATGGAGGCAATCAGTGGAAGTAAAGAAAAAGCATACAAAAAGAAAGGGAAGCAAAGAGAAGTGTCAAATAATAAAGTGAAGGATGAGCATACATCAAAGGAAAGAAATTAAACAATAAACAGATATATAGCTTATATATGCATGTATGTATATATCAGTGGTTGGTAGGACCTACCACAAGCAAATTGAGACTGAGGAGGACAGTTAAGGGGCTATGGTTTGTTGTTGTTGTGTATGACCTGTATAGATAGATATAGATGGATGTTGAAAACGTGAAAAAAAAAATTCTAAAAAAGAGAGGCAGCAGCCTCTAACAGCATATATGAACGCAAAGCTGGCTCCTCTCATCCAACCACATTTAATTTTCAGTGAGAGATATTTTGATGTGGAGAGCACAATGCTAAAGGGATATGAAACGAACTTTAGCAAAGGACTCCTAGGGAGTATATATGGAGGGCTTGTTTGGCTCTATGAAGAGGAAAATTTTGTATTATTGAATTCCGTTTCTATCTATCCATGGATTTTTCCTTTTTAAGGGAAGCATTTTTGACAATTGGAAGTTGTTTGGCTCTAATATTTTCGGCATGCCAAAGTCTATTGACTCAATTTCAGAATAGCCAAATTATTCTTGACCGAATAAAGGAAATCGTTCTAAACATTAACCTTTAGAGATTGATAGGAAAGCAAGGAATCACCACTTTCCTTTTGAGTTTTTCACTGCCTCAACAAAGAGGACTTTTAAAATACAAAATGAGATTGATGAAGGGAGCAAAGCACATGCGTCCATCAATTTAAAAAGGATAAGCTCATAAAATTAAACAAGAGGGGACAAAGCCAACCGTCTAGTCTTATTTCATAATTAGAATTCTATTACAAGAGTTACAAGTAAGGAATTTGATTCAAGCTAGAAAATTAATCATATAGAAATTACAAAAAAATTAAATAAATTAGGGTTAATTTCACTAATACCCCCTCATGTTTGGCTAATATCATTCTCAAATATCTTTTGAAAATAATTATCACTCACATTACAAATGTTTATTCCGTTTTTCATTCACACCCCAAAAGTTAGTTGACAGGTGTGTGAGACCACTTTTTATATGTAAAAAGACATTCTTACCCTTTGATTTTGGTTTGACCCAATAAATTATTTTTTTAATGATTAAAATTACATGTTTACCCTCATTTGACTTTAAGTTGACTATTCAAATGACATGTTTACCCTTCCTTTTCCATATACAAGAATAAATAAAGTAGCAATCAACATCATACAGTTTGGTATTGAGGGCTATATGCCATACAAGTGTTCGGTTCTATATTTTTTTAAGGAAATTAATGAAATTTTAAGTAAGAAAAATTTATTTTTTTAAGAAAATTAATGAAATTTAAAAAGAGAAAGAGAAAAATAAGAAGAATTTTAAAAACTAAAATAGAAAATAAAATAAGAAAAAGCAACCATTCATATATTTTTTTAAGAAAATTAATGAAATTTTAAAGAAGAACATTTTGTTTTTGTAAGGAAATTAATGAAATTTAAAAAGAGAGAGAAAAATAAGAAAAAAATTATATATATATATATACAAAAAAATTTTGCAAAACCTATTTTTTTTGTAAATTTACCAAATTATATATATATACACACACATACAAACATATATATATAGATATATATTATACACAGAAGCACAACACCGGCGCGAGAGGCGGCGGCAGGGCAGGTGCAAGAGATGGCGGCGACGAAGCAGCACAAGAGACGATAGGGCGGCGACGAAGCAGCGCAAGAGACGATAGGGCGCCGAGGAAACCCACAGGGCAGGTGCAGGAGATGGCGGCGACGAAGCAGCGTAAGAGACGATAGGGCGCCGAGGAAACCCACGTACAATTATATATATATATATATATATATATATGAGTGTTAACTGTGTTATATATAGATTTACAAGTCACCGCCGGGGAAAAAAAAAAAAATTATCCGTGCCTGCTGCAAGTTGCCGTCGGGGAATTTTTTTTTTTTATTTATACCTGCTGCATGTTGCCGGGAATTTTTTTTTTTTTCTATTTTTCCCAGTGACTATTAAAAGATTTACAAATTATATATATGTATGTGTGTACAACAATTTGAATTCTATTTACTTTTCTCTCTCCTCTCCCTCCCCACCACCATTCCGACTCCAAACCCAGTTATGTAGACTTATATATATAACCCAATTTGAATATATATAATGATGATTATAGGAACAAAGAGCCCAATTTCAACTGTATGTATGTATGTATACCCAATTAATAGATATATTATTAACCTAATTTGAATAAACTAGATTATATTACAATTCTTGATGATTGAGTTGATATAGAAACTACTAGACATGCGCAGCACACATGAACTAAAATATGGCATACACTGATGGAGAATATCATAGTATGGAAAAGCCAATGTTGTTCTCATGGCAAGAAGATTCCACTATTGATGTTTTCACATTGGTTTGAATGTTAAATTGGATTTTCCAGAGCAGCAACGAAGATGCGGTGGTGCCCAACTGATCTGGGTGCCTTCACCGCCATCACCTCCGTGCCTTCACCACCATCACCTCTGTGCCTAACCGATGCCGTCACCATGGGTTGCGATTGGATTTGCCGGAGCAGCAACGAAGATGCGGTGGTGGCGATTTTGATGTTAGCGGAGGCGGTGGTTGGCATTTCTGATTCTACCATTTTTATATTCTTCAAGCTTTTAATGCAAATTAATAAGGACTGAAATCATTCAATATATTCAGGCATTAATATATGCTCTCCCATGAACCAATTTGCAATCAACCCCGAAATTACTTCACAAATAAACCCCATAACAAATACCGTAGCTTCGGCCAAAAATTCCCGCAAAATCAACATCGAAGAAGAAGAAGCGAATTTTGGTTGCCGGCGGCTTGGACAGTCGGTGAGTGAAGGGGAAGAACGGGAAATTTGGGTCTGCGACTTGTAGATAGAGGAGAGAGAAACAGTGTGTGTAGGGGTATAGAAGTCATTTCCGTTATCTAATATTTTGGAATAAATATGATTAAAAAATTAGGGGCAAACATGTCTTTTCCCATGTTTTTAACGGAGGCTGTAACGGAAAAGCGAAAATGGACCTAAGTGATAGTTATTTTCGAAATATGTTTTAGACTGATATTTGGCCAAACTAGTGGGGGTGTCAGTGATATTATCCCTAAAAATTAAGCACCAAAATTCTATATACTAAATCTTAAATTCCCATTATAAACGGATATTTTTTAAAAATCTATTTTGAAATTTAAGTGTTCAAGTGATAAAATGGTATTTATTTTTTAAGTGATAATTATATTGTGTTATTTATCACATGTAATTAAATAAGAACTTAATTTATTATTTGGATTGACCTTACAAACCTTGCTTATTTGAAATGCTTTTACACAATTAGACACACACGTAGGCCATTACGTTAGCTTCTAGTAGAATATAGACTTTTGACCTCCCACATTTTTCTGACCAAGTGAAATATCATGGCAGCACATTAATAGCTGGACGAGGAATTCTGCCGCGTCTAGGTTGATAAATTTTTAATAGTTAAATTACATAAAATTAAAATAATGGTATATGTGATATAAAAATTATTATAATAATAATATAATTTTATTTTTTAATTTATAAAATTAAATATTTATATTTATATTTATATGTTATAGTGTGTATGCGTTCTAGGGTCTTATTTTTAAAAAAATTGATGTATTAAGAATAATATATTACTTTTTAAAAATTTAACGTATTCATATATTCATATTGTATCATGTTCGTATCTCAGGATGGGAGATAAAACAGAAGCAATTACATAAGCAGTCGGCCATTGGTCCTTTAACAAAACAGTGTGATTGGTTGGTTTAAATAATATTTTTTTTTTCTTTTTTTTTTTTTTTTTTAATGGTAAAACAAACACATCATTTTTTTAACCATGCCCCTTCCCTCTTTTTTAAAGAAGAGAAGGTGAAAGGCTCTATGGTATGGTGTAAATAATCTTCCTAAGATGAGACTATTCAAGAAAGTGCTGAAAGTTCTTGTTTTGAATGATAAGCCACCAACATTGAAAAAAAAGGGCCGCCAAGCGTCATAAACTTGATGGCTGCCTCCCGTGAGTCACAATGTCACTCTATAATTTCATACATATAATTATACAGGAAACATTGTTGGCACTTGTTCTGTAGCAACTATATAATTGATATACATATAGAGATACATATATAGAGAGAGAGAAGCATATATACAAGAAATTAATGGCGAATGTGAGAAGGATGAAGTTAGGTTCACAAGGTCTAGAAGTATCAGCACTAGGACTGGGCTGCATGGGCATGTCCACCTTCTACGGCCCTCCCAAGCCTGATTCCGACATGATCGCCCTCATCCACCACGCCATTGAATCCGGCGTCACCTTCCTTGACACCTCCGACGTCTACGGCCCTTTCACCAACGAAATCCTCATCGCCAAGGTATACATACATATATGATATGTATATATATATATATATATTCACTTTTATTGTTAATTGATGGATGATGAAATTAATTTATGATCAGGCTCTCAAGGGAGGGTTTAGAGACACAGTTCAAATAGCCACCAAGTTCGGAGGTATCGTCACTTCTGACGGCAATTTTCAAATTCGCGGTGATCCGGCGTATGTTCGGGCCGCCTGCGAGGCTAGCTTGAAGCGGCTGGACATCGATTACATTGATCTCTATTACCAGCATCGCGTCGACACTAGCATCCCTATCGAACTCACGGTATATATATAATAGTGTTATTATGAATATTTATGATAAAGATTGATTATATTTCATTTTTGTCATTCATGCTTATTGATTGATATATAAGAATTTGAGGATATGGAAATGAAAGTGAACAAATGGTCTGTTTTCTATGCGTCCACGCCCTGTTTGATAAATGTCAGCCAAGAATGCAATTGTTCTAAATATGTTAATCAATACACAAGAAATGGGAAGAATATATATCAAATCATTTCGAAACAAATAGAGTGAAGTTTATCATCTTTAATCTATCAGTCTTCTATTTCCCCATTAAGAACTTTACTCTTTGTGAATTCAGGGTCATGCTCGATCTTCAAATTGGAATACATTGGCCAACTAATTAAAATAGAAATATTTATTTGTGGTTCACATGTATAAAGATTTCACTAATCTGTGTTTTGTTAAACTGCATATATCTGCACTGCAAGTCTCTATAATAAGTTATCATGACTAAGATCAGTGATTCGTGAATCATGAGTTGACATTAGTAAGGTTTAAGTGTTTTTTTTTTGGCAAGAAACTCACACACTGTTTGTTCCTACGGGGACACCTACCACTTTGGGAGGCAGAGAAAATAACCCTAGGACCGTTCTTTTGATTTTCTCAATCATTGTCAAGTCTTGCCTGGTTTGCACAATTTTTTTTGGTTATCTTCTCCTGTCCTACTTGCAGTTTACTTTTGAATATAATTCATAATTAAGGAAGTAGTTAAGTATATTGTGGTGTTCTTTTTGAAGTTGCATGATCACACAAAGGATATGATTTCGTATGGTATGAAGATCTTTGTGTCCAGGTCTCCTCCCCTATATATATCATTTAAAACAGGTTTTGAATGTTTCCGAATTTGTTTCCTTGTTTGCATCCCTTTTTGAACGAGTATCTAGCATTCCCTAATCCATTTTATGTCATGTACTCATGTTTTATGCTAGATCGGA
Organism: Cornus kousa; assembly: GCA_025631255.1. Classification (NCBI taxonomy): domain Eukaryota; kingdom Viridiplantae; phylum Streptophyta; class Magnoliopsida; order Cornales; family Cornaceae; genus Cornus; species Cornus kousa. The sequence continues at coordinate 2,086 of JAOTQH010256648.1, read as the reverse complement.
GAACTCAAGAAATTGGTTGAAGAGGGTAAAATAAAAAATATAGGCTTATCGGAGGCCTCTGCTTCAACAATTAGAAGGGCACATGCTGTTCATCCGATAACAGCTGTACAGTTGGAGTGGTCGCTATGGGCAAGAGACGCAGAAGAAGAAATTATTCCTACTTGCAGGTACGTAAAGCATTAGCAGGGCTATTAGGATATAATAGACAACTTAAGTTCTAATTTTGTCCACCATAATTGTTCAGAGAACTCGGCATTGGAATAGTTGCATACGGTCCTCTGGGACAAGGATTCCTGTCTTCAGGTCCCAAGATGATTGAGGAGTTGTCTAGTAATGACATACGCAAGGTTAGTGTTGTTGTTAACAAACACTGGATTGCATTCCTTTCTTCGTGTTGTTTTTATCCATGTAACATCTAATTTCTCTTATCTCTTAATACTTTAAAAACAGAGTTTAGTGTTGAGTCATGATCAGGAGCCAAATTTTCTTTATTGAGAATATGTTAAATCTCTATGTTCACTTGAAATCATATTTACATGATCGGTGTTGGTATTGAATTTGTACATATAATGCCGGTTTGACATGCTAATGTGGTGCCTACATGTTAAGGAATGGGACAATATACCTAAAGAGTTAATTGGGTTCTTAAACATTGAAGTATTTACTGTTTCATCCTTCGCAGGTTCTGCCCAAGTTCCATCCTGAGAATGTCAAGCATAATAAGAACTTGTTTGAGCAAGTAAATGCCATGGCAGCAAAGAAGGGGTGCACCCCATCACAGCTCGCGTTGGCGTGGGTCCTACACCAAGGAAATGATGTGTGCCCCATACCTGGCACCACCAAGATCGAAAACTTTAACCAAAACATTGGTGCTTTATCCGTGAAGCTAACCAAGGAAGACATGGCTGAACTCGAAGCTATTGCGTCAGCTAATGCTGTTAAAGGTGATAGAACTGGGGGCATGTCACTCACTTGGAGGGAATCAAACACTCCCCCATTGTCCTTGTGGAAAGGGGAATAAGCACACACCTCTGCCTCCTTTAGTTTCTTAAACTCGCAAGGTTCCTTCATTTCACTGTGTTCAGAAAAGGTACTGTATTTTCCATATTTGTACGTATGCATGTGTGTACATTAGTACATTCATATACTCATATTTATATATAATGTAATACTTATTTCATTGAAGTAGTTGGAAATAAAGTTTGGTTGTTGTTGTTGTCGTAGTTGTATATGAATTCGGAATTTTATTAAAAGCAATGGAAAATTAGCATGTTTGTGACCTTGCAATCTGTATATTTGCGTTGGGTGGTCAACAGAGTAACTTCTTCAGTAATCAACCTCATTGTATCTTCCATTTTTTATGCTTCTTCAAAGTGTGGTTAATTGGATTTCATAGCAATTTGATTGGCTGCTGTAAACTAGATTTGTGGCATCTTCTACCTCTGATGTCTGTATTATCAAAAGCTAGTGCCTGCACTTACAAGGGAGTCGTTTTTACATTCATTGACACTTGAACTTCGGTTTTCTGAATGAATTTATTTGATTAGCGTGATACATGAATGAATTTCGTGATACATGAATGAATTTATTTAAATTTATATTCTTGAAACATGAAATATTCGTAATTCATGTATATTGAGATTCGAATGCATTTGTGAGACAACACTTCTTTACTCAAACTTTGGTTAAGTTGAATCTCATTTTATATTCAAGATTTTCTTATCTCAAGAGTTTTGATATATATTATTATTATTATTATTTTTTATGTATTTCGGTATTGTAAAAGGAGATTAAGTGTTGCACCCAATAGTTTATCGTGTAAATATAATTAAATAGAGTTTTGGATTGATTGAATATTCGAGATAGAGCTGCCATGATCTCTTACACCTTGTAAGAGGTTTCTACTACCTTCAAGAACTAATTGCTCGCATTGAAGCTATTGTCCGGGTTTTCAAAAAAGAAAAAGAAAACAAAGAAAATATAAAACACCATATTTGTAAATGCAACAATAATGGGCCGCGTGATTTGCAATAAGTTTTAACAATATCTAGGATTAAATGCCAAAAAAAAAAAAAAAAAAAAACAA
>JAOTQH010256609.1:0-11530 GCA_025631255.1 Cornus kousa | reverse complement strand
CTTTGTTTTTGCATGCCTATCGCTACTATACCTAAAAATACAATATTTAATGAATTTCTTACTCTTGCATCAATCATAAACATCGATTCGCATCAACAAATTGATTGAAATTCGATTGTGTGATGTTCATTTCTTATGCAATAACATAGAAATTTTAAATGAGTCAAATTCGTAAATATTGTGGTTCATTTAAGAATCACAATCATTGTAAGGTAATTTTTATCAATCTTTTGTTGAAATGATATTATTTTGTTGGCATAACTTTGTTGACATAATTTTTATTAACCATGTTGGCATAATTATTTAAAATTTTTGATTTTGTCAATCATATGCTTAGTTTCATTTTATGGCACTTTTAACATTTTTGCTTGAGGTTGGGGGTGTTTATTTGATCTATGAATCTAATCCGATCCTTGTAGGTTGAATTGATTTTTAAGTCCATCGGTTTAGTGGTGGATCAAAAAATAATTCTTAGGTATTAGAAAGGTTTAGATGTTAAAAAACCAATACGATCTGATTTGTTATCCATATAATATATATAAAAAATTCACACTTATAATACTATTTTTAACTTAAATCTAACCCCACCCCTTTTACTCTCGAGTCTTTGCACTTCACTTACAATTCTTCACATTTTTAAATGTTCTATAACTCAAATTTATTTAATTTTTAATTTTTATTTACAAATAAGAGATGCTAATATATTATTACATTGGTTCTCCTAGATTTCAATTAATCTGCAGAGACATACTATCAAAACTTTCAATAATAGATAGCCAAAACATTACACGAATATAGCACGTGTGTTAATATAATATATAGTGAAGGTTGGATAACTAAAAAATTTGTAAATAAAATAAGATATGAAGTTATGAAGAATTAGTGGAGGTTGGATAGAGTTTTTCTAGAAAGATTGTAAATGGTATGCGGTGCGCTTAGTTATTTTCGTTTCTCTTGCAGAAATACAAATCTTGGTGCTTAATTATTATTTTTTTGGTCTAGATCTATCTATTTTTGGTTCACTTCATTTTTGTTACATTTTTTTTGTTCTCTCCATCCTTTATTATTATTTTTTTGATCTTCCACTCAAAATTGTTTATCTTTCTTCTTGCATTTCTATCCCCACCATATCTAAAATACTATCTTTAATGAATTGCTTACTCTTGCATCAATCATAAACATCAATTCACATTAGCAAATTGGTTGAAATTCGATCATGTGATATAATTCATTTATTGTGTTATAACATAAAAGTTTTAATGAGGCAAATTTGTAAACACAGTGGTTCATTTAAGAATCACAATCAAGGTAATTTTTATCAATTTTTGTTGTATTGATATTATTTTGTTGACATAATTTTTATCAACCATGTTGACATAATTTAATTGTATTATATTATTATTATTATTATTTCAATCATATTCTTAGTTTCATTTTATGACACGTTTAACATTTCTGCTTGAGGTTGGGAGTGTTTATTTGATTTGTGAATCCAATTTGATCCGTGTAGATTGAATTGATTTTTTAGTTCATCGGTTAAGTGATGGATTCAAAAAATAATTCGTAGGGATCAGAAAGGTTCACAGGTTTAGGTCTCAAAAAATCAATCCAATCTGATTTGTTATCTATATAATATATAATACTCTTTCTAACCCTAAATCTAACCCCACCCCCTTTACTCACAAGTGTTTACACTTCACATACAATATATTCTTTACATTTTTAAATGTTCTATAACTCGATTTTCTTTTATTTTTTATTTTTACAAATAAGAGATGCTAATACATTATTATTACAGTGGTCCTCCTCGATTTCAATTAAACTGCAAAGACATACTATCAAAACTATAGGATGGACAATGTTAAAGAGTATTTCTCTCAATCTCACATTGAACTAATTTTATTATATTATATTATTTATTTATTAAATTTTTTTTTTTTAAACTATCGAGTTGTTTATAAAAATTCAATTCGTAAAACCAATTTGATATTTCATGGATTGGATCAAATTGGTTTTAAGCTCCCATTGGCTCGGATTTATATTAAATTTTATGAATCCTTTTAGATTGGATTGATTTGATTTTATGTCTAATCCGAACCAATCCGATGCATGTGCATCCTAATTGAAGGAGTCTCCATTCTTGTTTAAAATGTTACATACACTGACATCCATTTCCCTTAATAAAGTATTTAGTTTTGCTACTTTGTTCATAAAATCTAGTTGTAATTTTTAATTGAATAAAATAATTGTATAAGGGCAAATGTTTTTCAAAATTGAAAGTTGCTGATCATTGTTGATTGAAGTTTAGGTATAGCAGGTGAAGTTAGTATCATTTTTTAGAGTGAAGAAGGAAAAGTTGGAATTATATCAAATCTATGGGAAGTTATTGTAATAAAGCCTATTTTAAATATCATGCAAAAGATTAAAGGAGCATGAAAATAATTTTCTTTGAATCAAGTAAAGATCCCCTTTCTCTTTTCCTCTCTCTCACATTGCCTTGGATAATATTTTGTTGAACATTTCATTTTATGACAACTTTAATATGATTTAAGATTCAATTTCTTACTTGTGCCTTGTATAGCATAGGCGACTAATTAATTAACTAATTCATCATATACAACTCTCCATGTCATCCTCTAGGAATTAAACATGGATATGGATCGACACAAGACATGTGTACAAACGCAATATGGACATGGTAATACGGCAAATCTCAAAAAAATAAGACTCTCTTATGGTGATCCCCTCTCCTGGCAACAATGTGGGATGTTACATTCGCACTCATGTTTAAAGGTATGTCTTATGTCACTTTAATTATCAAATCATTACCCTTTTATTCTTCTATTTTACCTTACTTTTTTTTATTAAAAAATATGAGAATAATTGTAGCAGATCACTTTAGCGATTCCAAATGAAAATGTTCCCACATGCTCTTATTCTATCTAACTGTAATGGGTTGGCGCTTACCCATTTATCCAAAACCTCAAGTTATTGGGTAATGCTACATACCCATCCATTTATACCCAATCATTTTCCCATCCGAATCTGATGTGGGATAAATGATCCCTTGTAACATTTTTTTTCACCCGAACTCGCAACGCCCTTGTTGTAGTTGGGCAACCCTGTCTACTCGGGGTGGCTTACTTGGACGTTTTTTGAGCCGAGCGCTTGGCATGGCACCAGATTAAGGATTCAGTCTGACTCTGATATCAATTGTAACGAGTGGCCGCTTGTTCATTTATTCAAAAATTTAAATTGTTGGGTGGTACTGTATACCCACCCATTTTTTATATTCAACCACTTTTTCATCTGAATTCAATGTGTAATAAATGACTCCTTATAATATTAATGCTCTTCAAGAATTTCAAATAATCCAAAGATCCAACTGTTTTTCCAATTTCAAGTGAGAATGTTATTTATTTATTTATTTTTCAACCTTTTATTTTCATCTAGTACAATAAGATTTGATTACACGCCTTTGACTGTAGGGTAGTAGCCTCTGACTTGACTAACGATGGACTACAAACCAAAATTTAAAACTAGAAATAAAAGTATATAAAATTGTGTTTTAGACAAAATAAATGCATGAGTTAAACTGTGCAAGAACCCCTTCTTTTTCACAAGTGAGTTCCATTTACAGTGTTGAAAGATTGAGATTTTTGATTAGATGAACATCACATGTGGGAAATTGGTAAAGCTTAAGATAGAACTCGTTTTGTCACTAAGCAGAGAACGCGTCTCGTACTTCGTACTTCTGATACTTTGTGATGAAAAGGAATTTGATTTGACCCCATTTGTTTTCACGTAGAATATATTACTCTCAGAATTTTTTCTTTTTTTAAAAGTAATATATATATATATTATTATTTTTATTTTATCAATATTTGACAAAAATTTAGATCAAAGTTGAAGTTAAGTTTATTGAACAAAATGTGTTAAATAACTTATCGAAAATTAATGAATAAGTTATTTTTTTTAAAATTTTAATTTTTTTTCTTTTCTTAAATATTTTACGATAAATAAATACTAAAAAATAAAAAATATTTTACATCCAAATAAATAAATGGATAAGACTATTCCACCAAAACCTATCCCAAGGCTTGCAATAAGAGGGTTTTGACCCCATGGACCAAATACCAATACATGATGTGCATTTTTTTCTGTTCTTTCTAGTATGCTTCTTTGGTACCTACAATATTATAGTAGCAAATTATATGGCTACTTCTCTTGATTGTGGACATTCTTTCCTTCAAATTATACATTAATATTGGTCTTCTTTAATGACCCAATTAATTAAATCTATAAAAATAACAAAATATTTGTTCATCAATTTATAAAATTATTAACTTGAAATAAGTTTCATTAAATGCATCTGATAATTAATACATATTTAATACATAATTAATTATCACTTTAAAAAAATCACTTAAAAAGTATTGTTAACTCAGAGTCATAACTCAATAAATTATGTCAAATGTATTAAATGAAAGGTGGTTTTATAATGTAATTTTGTAATCCAACCACAAAAACTTATCCTTAAACTTTTTCTAATATGCATGCTTCTTTGGTACCTATAATATTTTAGTAGCAAATTTCTTTAAAGTACCCCCTTCGAATTATATGGCTATTTCTCTTGGACATTCTTTCCTTCAAATTACGCATAAATATTTGTCTTCTTTGATGACCCAATTAAATCTCTAAAAATATTTGTTCGTCAACTAAAAAAATTATTAACTTAATATAAGTTTCATTAAATGCATCGATAATTAATACATATTTAATTATCACTTAAAAAAAATCACTTAAAAATTATTGTTAAACCCAGAGTCATAACTCATTAAATCATGTTAAATTTATTAAATGAAAGGTGGTTTTCTAATGTAATCCAACTACACAAACATATCCTTAAACTTTTAATTTTACAATTATAACTTCTTAACAATGTATTAAAAAATATTACTTGAGAATTACAATTTTCTAATTTTACCAAAACAACAAGATAGTCACTACAAAATCAGGCATTGCAAAATAATACTCCTAATAAATGCTTTACAAGGTGGTTGTAAGAATAAAATATATCTGATTATTTATGATTAGTCTAGGTACTACGTGTATGGACACTAACATCATTCATAAAGTATAATTATATTAGATGATATGTTCTATAGGTAATTGTGTACAATTGCAGTTGTAAATAATAAAATAAAACCCCCCAAAAAAAATTAAAAAATAAAAGTCAGAAAAGGTTTGGTAACCAATACCTGGCTGCACATTATGGAACTTCTTATTATTCCATGATTGGACAAATTAATTTCACAACATTTCACTTCCCAAAATTCAAAAACCAGAGGGACAAACCAGTAAATTTGAGAAGATGACACCACATTCACACAAATACCACTTTAAAGCGCCAATGGGTTAGCAAAGCTAAGGTATCGGATTTGAAACCAAACGAAAGGGTCTTTGCATGGTTTCCATTTTTCACAAAACCGCCAAATCACTCACTAACTCTCACTTTAACTCTCTATAAATATCTCTACCTCTCAACAGCATTTGGCTGTCTGTACTTGCATTTCTTGTTCTTGTGTGCTGTGTTCTCTAGGGTATTCAGAGTGTGAGTTTGAGTGAAATTTGATAGAGTGTCCCGTGTTTGTTTCTGACCAAAAATGGCTTCATCTTCATCTTCTTCTTCTTCTTCTCAAAAGGAGCTTGAATATGAGGTCAGAGATGGTGGGAATAAGCTTCTTATGCCCCCCTCTTCAGTCGATGAACTCCTCAATCTTCTTGATGTAAATACCCACTTGCTCTTTTTTTATAGATATTCTCTACTACATATAAACACACACACACAAATTAACAAGCACATTTCTTTTAATTGTTTGTAGATAATTTTTGGAAACTGATAACAAATCTTTTTATTTATTTTATTTTGCTTCACTTGGTAGTTGGTGCCTATTGGATTGATAAATCTTTGTTGAATCACTTGGTAGGGTAAAATTATATTTGTTAATGAATTTTCTATCACTAATTATAGAAATCTGAATTGTTTGGTAATTGTTTGTTGAATTAATTTTAGATGACTTTGAGGTGATGTTTGCTAGTGTGGATTTTTTGCTATATAAAAATTTCACTTTGGATGATTTTTGTTATTTTACCAAAAAGGGAAAAAAACAAGAAGAAAAAAGAGAGGAGGTTTTAATTTTTATTTTCTTTGTCATTTACACATGACTTATCACGAGAGGGCCAAAAGTATTTTAGTACTTATATATAAAAAATTGAGGAATTTTTATAAATGGTACTACAAATTTTTTGTTGTTATATCAAATTAGTAAGTAATTAATGACATATGGTGTCTGCTTTATCTTATTTTCTTCATCTTGATGTGTGTTGAAAACAGTCTTTCGTTTATATATGGTACTACAAATTTTGTATTGTTATATCAAATTAGTAAGTAATTAATGACATATGGTGTCTGCTTTATCTTATTTTCTTCATCTCGATATATGTTGAAAACATTCTTTCACGGACATAAGTCATAAGTGAACTGAAGCTATATATATATATATAAATATATTTTCTTTGTTGATATTCACACACACATACCTTTACTAAAGCTTAAACCCATGACCTCCTTTGGGATCTAGAGGTCTGATATTGCTAGACTAAGTAATGACTCATATAGTAGCTATTTTATCTAATTTTCTTCATCTTGACGTATGTTGAAAATTGTTTTTGACTAAGTCATAAGTGAACTGAGGCTAAATTTTTTTATTTTTTATTTTTAAATTTTTTATTTTTAATTGATATTCACACACATGCCTTCACTAAGACTTGAATTTACTACCTCTCTTTAGAGAGTAGGAGTCTGATATGTAGCTAGGCTACTGGTCCGTTGCTAAATATTGTTTTCTCTCCAGTTTTGCATGTTGTGGTTTCCAATATTTGTATGCAATTATAACATTTTTATCTTTTATTATTATTTTTATTCCGTCTTTTATATGTTTTCTCTCTACTAGTTTTTTTTTTTTTTTTTGAAAGATCTCTCTACTAGTTTTTGCTTTTGTGACTTGATAGTGAGTGTGATGTTTACATTATTGTTCTAGTTTGCATTGGTTTCTAGGAAATGTTTAGCATTTTAATTACATATTTGCCTTCCTTTTTGCATTATTATTATTATTATTATTATTATCTGAATGCAACTGCCATAGTTTCATGCTCTTCTTTTATTGTGTTTTTGTAGAAACTAGAGACTGTTTTAAACAAGGTAGAACAAGAACCATCACAATCGATGATGGATGCGCTTTCACCCTCAAAGAAGGCACTGATTTCGAATGAACTTTTGAGGCACCCAGATATGGATGTAAAAGTTTCAGTAGTATCTTGCATTAGTGAGATTATGAGAATAACGTCACCAGAGGAACCTTACGAAGATGGCCAAATGAAGGTATGGTGAACATGCATCTCAAATGATCTCTTTCAATTGAACCAATTTACTGTATGAAACAATAATTATGAAAGTACCACACATATTTACAGGCTCTAATGTTTTCTACTTTACCTTTTGGTTAATTTACAGGAAATTTTCCAGCTTACGGTGATGGCCTTAGGAAAATTATCCGACATGTCTGGTCGCTGTTATACTAAGGCTACATCCATACTTCACACCCTTGCGAAATATAGGTCATGCCTGGTGATGCTTGACTTGGAGTGCGATGAGTCAATTGTTGAGATGTTTAAACATTTCTTACGCACCATCAGGTAAGAGCCACAATAGAGTTCTTATTTCATTGTCAAAAATAGTTATAGCTTCGATAATCTTCTGCTAAGTAATTATATATAGTTCCAGATCAGTTATTGTAAGTTTTGAGTGACTAATACATTTATGGTTTCTTCTTATTCAATTGTAAAGGTCCAACCATCCAGATGAGGTGTTCTCAGACATGGAGACAGTTATGACCTTGGTCTTGAAGCAAAGTGAAGAAATATCAATGGAGCTTCTTGGTCCTCTTCTGACCAGTGTCAAAAAGGAAAATCAGGTAACTGTAATTTGCTTGACCTTTCATTTTGATTTTTGTTATATTCTTTTTTTCTATGAATTAGTGAACATTAGTGATTTCTTTTGTTTCAGAAAGTTTCACCTGTTTCTTGTAAGTTGGGTGAGAAAGTCATGAGAAACTGTGCTGCTATACTCAAACCTTCTCTTAGACGTTTTGCGGAAATAGTGGCTTCAATATGCCAGGATGTGTGTGAAGGGGAAAATTTGGTGAGCCTCCCATATTTTCTTGCTTCTATATAAAAATTGTGCTCTAGTGTAATGAAGTAGATGAAGATGATTAAATATTTAACATTGTCTATTTATTAATTTTCAATTATTGCTTTCTAATATTTCATACTTATAACCATCGTATATATTATTCGTTGATTAGGTGGAAGGAGATCTTGTGCCGGATGCAGGAGGAGATGTGCAACCAGATGAGACTGTAAATGATTCAAATTCTTCGAAGGCACTAGCATCTGGTTGTCAAACTAATCAGCTTGAAGGTACTGATTCAGGAGTAGATGTGCAACCCGAAAATTTAGACTCCTCAAATTCTTCGAAGGCACTAGAGTCTGGTTGTCAAACTAATCAGCTTGAAGGTACTGATTCAGGAGTAGATGCACAACCCGAGAATTTAGACTCCTCAAAGGCAAGTAAACCAGAAGCAGAGCCGGAGGCTCTCCCAAAGAAAAGGGACAGAAGACCCAATTCTTTAATGAAACCAGAGGAGGGCTACGATCATTATTCTTGGGTTACTTTTCGAAGAAAATCTGTTGAACTACCTCATCGCAAGAAGAAGAAAATTGGTACTTCATCTTTCACACTCCCAGCTTCCGTGGAGCAAGCATTTCCACCAGAACCTGAGAAAGAGGATACTCAGCTTTCTTCACCTAAAACATCACATGATGAAAGCACAAGTACTTCAGAGAAGCATGTTACTGAAGAATCTAGACGCAAGGTAATAATCGAAAAACTATGTTTTTTTTTTCTATTCTTCTTACATTAAAAAAAAATAAAAATTGATATATTGTATTTTTATGGCTTCCTCTCTCTTAGTGAGTCTATCTCCAAGTCCAAGTTAATTGCTGTAAATTGAGAACTTCTGCTAATCCCAATTCTATATGCATGTTAATCAATTCAATTCAGGGTTCTGAAACGCTCTCTGGTTTCAAGGATTATGGTGAAGAACTGGTTGGTCGCAGTATTAGGGTTTGGTGGCCGATGGACCAAATGTAAGCACCATGAATAATGAGATTATGCTGTGACATTTATAATTAGTTGAAAATTCTAATATACATTTCTCATATTCAATTAATCATTCTACAGGTTTTATGAAGGCGTTATTGATTCTTTTGATCCTTTAGAAAAGAAACACAAGGTGAGAAGACAATCATTGAGTCCTATACGCTGTTTTGCTAATTCAAGCATCTGTAGTAGGATTTTAGAGTAATAGCTACTTAACATGGTATCACAGCAGCAGATAAGTTCTTGAGGTCATTTCTCACCGCCCATACTGAGAATAATTATAACTGGTGTACCTATTGGTGTACTCATGATGATAATTAGCCATGCGTCAGTAAGGGTGTTAGGCAACCTTAAACTCAACTTTTAGAGTAACTGGCGGTCAACATGTATTACTTTACAAGTCATCCAAACTTGTCTTGGGGTCCTTTGTGCAATAATCCTTTTTGCTTCTTGGCTATACCTTACCATATTTTAATGTTAAATTTTAGGCTATGTTGAATTTTTGAGTCTTTGACTAATCACTTTTAGCATGCCGATTAGGAGTCATTGGTAGGTAGTTGCAATGGTAAAATATTGGACTGAATAAGCATGAGGATGTTGGTTTTCTCTGAGTACAGTCACTTTATTAATCCACTTTTCTCATCTTTTTTTTACTTAGTGCCACACTTATATTCTTTTCTAGTTTTTTTCTTAATCTTTTCATCCGTTCAATGGCTTCCTTTTTAGGTTTTATATGCTGATGGAGATGAAGAAACACTGAATCTCTGTTTGGAACGCTGGGAACTGGTTGGGATGGACATTTTGCCAGATCCAGTGAGCATTTTTCCTGATTCTGTTATTCTCCCTTTGTCTGTGTTGTTTTCTTCGTTTTTGTTTCTCTAATCTGCCTGACTCACTTTGAATAACAGAGGCAAGTAAAGGATGTTCCAAGTACCGAGGCTATATCTGACATGTAAGTGTTGTTTCTTGACTGATGAGGCTTTTCCCAATCCTTCATAAATGTGTTTCATATGTGATGTTTTTGACCCAAAAATCTTTAATTGGTAAAGACTAACATCTTTTTAAATATGTCACAAAACTTATAATATTGCTGGAAAACATGATTGGAAATATTTGGTATTTGTTATCTGTTATTTGTTAAAAAACTACTTCCAAAAAACATGATTGTTACGAACTGCTTACATTTTTATATTTATAATGCAGCATCAATAGTGCTACTGTTATAAATAGGAAATATTTTTATATTTCTATTATCTGTCTAGACTATATGTAACTAATAGGAAATATTTATTCAGTTTTTATTTCCTAAGCACTTCAGAGTACAATGGATCACAGCAAAGAACTAATGAAAAATGGTCAAAAGATTTACTGTATGGGGCAAATCCTTAAATCCTGAATTGGCATGCTGTGGTGGTTGTTTTATTGTACTGCATGTATGGTTTTTATTTCTTATCTAACCTCTTATTTTTTTGGTTGGTCAATTTGGGCAGGCCAAAGACTTAAATAAAACAAGAAAAATGGATTACTTAGCCTAAAAAGGTTGGCAATGAGCACTGCACCGTTTGGCGATGCAAGGCCGGCCAACTGAAAATTCTGGGCAATGCAAGGCGGTACAGATGATAATGTTGCGGACACCCTTAACATTGTGATAAATTGGGAGATGACGCAGCTGAACCACGCGGAAAATTGAATGATGGCGAAAAATTTACCAGCTAGCCAAGAGCTGCGACACCTATTCTCATTCTGAAGATCAAGCGTGACACTTCTCGAATTGTAACCAAGAGTGAAAGTGTCAGAGTTGGTGACACCTCCCAAATATAAACCAAGGGTTATAGTGCTAAAGCAGGAGACGCTATCCAGATTATATCTCAAGAGGCAAAGTTGAGTGGAGATTTGGGAAAGAGAAGTTGACAGATCTAGTTGACACTCAACAAACCAAGACACCAAAACCAAAGAAAAGCTGTAAACTATAATTATTCCTATTAAGCCATTCATTACAAATAAACATGAATCCCATAATCTTAGAGCATCATTATTTTCACGTAGTCTATAATATATAAATAAATACTAGTGTACACACAAATTTTGTAACTCTGCAAATAAGATAACAAAATATGAGTACAATCCTGTAATAATATTCTTTACAAAAAGAATGGTCCTCTGATTCGATCTCCTTTTTGATGTGTTGGTTGGTTGGATGTGCTTGTTGTTGATCACCATGAAATTTGATGAAGAACGGCACGTCGT
>JAOTQH010256579.1:0-11532 GCA_025631255.1 Cornus kousa | reverse complement strand
GCTCGGCTTGGGTTTGTTTGTTAAGCAAACGAGCCTAGCTCAAGCTCAAGCTTGATTTCTGAACAATATTGGGCCCGGCTCATGAACATAAGCTCACGTAGGCTCGTATAGGGCTTGTGCAGGGCTCCTCATGAAGACATTCATAAGCATAGGCTTGTATAAGTTCATGAACATAGGCTTGTGTAGGCTGTTACAAGTTCATGAACAGGCCAGAACGATCTTGAACACGAGCTCAAATCAAAGCCTAAACGACTTTCGTTATTAAATGAGCTGAGCTTGATTTTTTCAAAATAATGATGAGCCGAGCTTGAGCACAGAGCTTGTCATGACCCCGAGCCGAGCCCGGGCTGGGCAACCAATGAATGGGCCAAGCCTGAATAAACTTAAGCTTTGCTCGACTTGGCTTTGCTCGGTTCATTTGCAGTCCAATTTTATATAGAAGAAAATGTTTTAGCGATTGTGGGGTAAGAAACCACTATAGCTGAGATCTTGGCCAGTGTCCCAAATTATTTTTAAGTTTGCAAAATTCTCTTTAAATATATGATTTTGATATGTGCTATGCAGAAATGTTAGGGTATGAACGCATATGGTTTAGTTGTTTCTAGAGGGATGCGAGTAGCGCGACTGTGGCAGGTCAGTCTCAGCTAGATTAGAAGTTGATGTGTGTAATTTCCTTTTTCCAACAAGCGCATTCATTATGTTGGGTGTTTTATCCTCTATCATTCCAAAGTAACCACCATTTCACTCTCTTTTTACTCTCTCCAAAATTCACAAAAGAACAAAGAACAAGAGGACATTGGTTTAAATTATTTTTATTGTTTTTCGTGCAATTTTTTTAATATTAAATTTTGGTATTTACAGGTAAATGAATTATAAATAGAAGAGTTAATCATTAATTTTGAAAAGTTAGTGGATATTTAGTTTTTTTCAATATTCCAATCATTATATTAGAATATTATATCAAATTCATTTATGAAAATAAAAAAAAATGTTATTATAAAATTTTATATTAAAATATAGTTTTTTAAAATATTTTTATTTCAAAATTAAGTAAACCACTTGTTAATATCCTCTCTACGCATAGATGACGTGTGATTGCTTCTTAGCATGCATATTCTATTTACACTAATTAATTATTTTGTCAAGTGAAATTTGCATGAATTGTGAAATAACTGGATGTGGTAGATTAGATAGACCTCTTTTGGCACCAAACACTATGTGAGAGTTTGACGCTTGTAATCACCTTCCTCAATAGGAAATTTTCATTTAAGAGATAGAAGTGGATAATGTAGATTTATTCAGGAAAAAAAAGTAGAATTACTAGATATGGAATATAATTAACAGATATTTTTTTAACACATAATTAACAGAAAGAGAGTGAAATGGTGGTCACTTTAAAATTATCGGAGGATAAAATAGTAATTACAAATAATGAGATATCTAAGATAGATGAATATGTCCGTGTTGGGAAAAGATGATACACATTTCAATCTCTAATCTAGCGACTGTGTTGTGCGACTGAGGCTAGCATCCCTCTTGTTTCTATTGAATGCTGGAACACAAAGCATAGAACAAACATTCACTTTCACAGTCATTAACTTATAAACTGGCCAGTTTGGTGCAAGAATATACAATTGACACACTGTCTGTATGTTTGTGCTCGCGTCTGAGTGTATCTGTTGGGGGAGAGGGGGAGTAATATTAATTACAAAGTGTTTTTGTACCCTTTATTTTTATTTAAGGTGTTTTTGTTTCTGATTTGTTTCTCAAACTTGTGCTTTGAATTTTCAGGATAAATTGGATGATTCAGCATACAAGATCTTAATGGATTATCATAGTGCAACAGTGACCCTTTTAGGATTAATTTCTGCTGCAACTGGCGTGAGTTGATATGCTGCATTTTGTTTAATTTCATCGCATTTCTTACTTAGCAACTTTTTAAGTTAGATTTATGACTGTTTACTAATCTGTAATCGCATGATGGTTTTATTACTCAATGTGTTATTTGCTGGCTAGAAGGAAAAATGTTTGCTTAAATTTTTTGTTCTGTGCACGGAGAAATTGATCGGTAGAATTTTTATAGAATTTTTATTTGTTCACGTTAAACTGAATTGTGTTATTTTGTGATGAATTACGATAATATTAAATTTGCTGTGACAATTGTTGCATGTTAAAACAAGAGAAATCGTATGTCTATTGAGTTTGCTGTCTTCTGTGGCTCATTAATTGATGCAATTTACAAATTTGTTATCTCATTAGGAACAAGACTGTACATCTGATAGAACCTTGAGCAAAAGGGAGCTCCTGGAGAGTTTAATGCCAGCACTGAAAGGCTTAGTCTTGAGCACACGCAATCTTGACTCAGCATAGGCTCAATGTCCAAAATGTTATGCGGAGAGCGAGTCTCAAAATAATGTTAGTCATGCTATGTTAGAAAAGGCTCCAAACAAAATTTCGTCAAAGTTTGGAACCAAGTTTTGACGGGTCTGTATTATATACTATATGTTTCTGAGGACCTATTTGAAACTGCATTGTACAATATGATAATATTAAGATAGTCATCATGTTTGAAAAAAAGCATAAAACTTTCCTTCATTAATGCGCTTTCACTCTAAAATATGTGATCAAGATATTGAAAGTTGACTCTGGAATGTTCATCTGAAATGAAGATGTTCTCATTGTGGCTCTATTTGGCTTGTGAGGACGAGCATTTCATCATTTATTTGTTATCAAGTTTATTTCAAAGCCTAGCCTTTGATTTGCTACTTTCATATTAATTGTCTGCTTTGATTGTTCCGAAATGCACACATCTATATTTGTGTATATATGATTGTATTTCAAATACGTTAGAAGTGACTTCAACATTCAGCGGCCGGCGGTCAACATGATAAATCTAAAGTAATACAACATGGGCCCACTTTAACATGTAGCATGAAAAGTCTATATCTATACAACTGTGAGATTGATTTATGGGTATCCGTAGTTCCATGGGCTAATTGGTCCATCACACCTCCAACTTCTCTCTCTCCATGGATCGATGGAAAGCAATGTTGGCGCTACAGCTGGTGCTTTCTGCAGTAAATGCTTCTTCATATGAAAGTAAGGCTCCACTAGTATTGTTCTTCTCACGTGAACTTACAAATGCAATTATCATGTTCATCAAATTAAGCATCTCAATAACATAATCATATATATATATATATATATATATATATCTCTGTATATGACCACAGGAGATGGCTTCTACAACTTGCGCATAGACTGTGGAGCATCCACTGAAACCCCTGCAGCCGGTAAATATAACAGCGACATACCATGGCGGACGGACGAAGAGTTCATCCAAACTGGAGAGAACAAACTCCTGCCCACCAGCTACACTGACTTTCAGATGAATACCCTACGCTCCTTTCCCAAAGGCCAAAAGAGCTGTTATACGTTACCCTTTTATCGCGCAGGTTACAAGTTTCTGTTTCGAGCTGGCTTTTACTATGGCAACTACGATGGGCTCTCGAAGCCACCTAGATTTGGTCTAGAGATTGATGGGATCTCATGGGCAGATGTAACCACTTCGATGAGCGAAGAGATGATCTACTATGAACTGCTTTACATGACAAAGAAGGCGCAAGCTCGGGTGTGCTTGATTCGTACCACGGACAATATTGATGTTCCCTTCATTTCTTCTCTTGAAGCTTATAACATTGATGGTGCTTATGACTGGATGGACAACACCACAGCTTTGTATCTTCATAGCAGGATCAACTACGGCGCAAATACAAGCATTGAGTAAGTAAATTCGACTTCTAATTTTATCTCGTATGAATGGTAATTAACTAGGAAATTTACAGGCAAAGAATAAATTACGACGCAGAACCATATTACCGGATTTGGAAATCGAAAGAAATGTCCAATTATAGCAACATTCATGCAGCCTCTATACGTTATGATTATATGATCGGAGAAAATAGGCCGCCATTTCCAGTAATGGGATTTGCGATCCAAGCAAGAAATCTAACTGACTCTATATATTTGTCCATTGATTTTTCCCCTCGAACAGCAGTACAAGCCTACTTTGTTCTCTACTTCATGGACCCTATTTTTAGGGTGCCACAAAATCAAACTAGCAGTGTTGAAATCTACATAGACAGCAATGAAATGGCTGTTACGGATATCCCTAATTATAACTCTTTATATGGAAATCAATTTCATGTGGTAACGCTGTTTTCTGTGCCGGTCAATGGTTCAGCCAATGTGACTATTTCTCCGGCAGAGGGCTCGACTTTGGCGCCACTCCTAAATGCCATGGAAGTGTTTTCTGCAATTGATGTGTCTGAGAGTGGACATTTGTTCAACTTGTCGTCATTACTGTTTATCATTTCTCTTCATTTGCTTGCTATACTACTTGTGACATAATTCTTGTTAGGCATTATCTATGCCTATATACCATATCAAAGAGTTTTGGATTCTATACATTTCTATATATATGTACATCTTTATAAATTCGTTCGCCTTTTTGGGTTTGGTTAATTGTCTGGTCATGTTGTATCAGTTGTAGCCTCTGGGCTTTCTTGTGTTGAGCTGATCGTCACAAGCATACATTTTGATTAGCATTGAGTAACAAGTCTCTGTGCTCTACACACTTGCCACTATTTGATTCAAGTCTCTATCAGTTGGGAGCTTAAGCCTCGTCCATACCACACATGGCTGCTTATAATGATTTTGATTTTAAAGCCGAAAAGTTTCAACCAAATGGAGAAATGAAGGCTCCCCATCCATTAGATACACTCAACCGGTCATTCAGGCAAGTGTATTAATTGAATTGGGAGTCTTTTCGCTCTCCATTTTGTTTGAATTCTCCGATATGATTATCATTATTTTTTATATAAATGTTTGTAGAATTTTCTTTTTAACCATATTATCTAAGAATTCTGTGAATGTTAAAAAATATACACGCACACGCGTACGCGCGCACAAACACACCTAACCAGAACAGGGAATTGGTGCCTCGTTTATGTGGATTGACATGGTATGCACAAACTCCGCTGAGTCAGTTCTAGACTATGTTGGTGCTGCTTTAGGAGGAGCTGTAATAACATATTATTGTTATTGTTGTTATTCAAACTTATTTCAAAGCCTAGCCTTTGATTTGCTTCTTAGGTCTTTTATTACAGTATTTTAGAAGCCTAGAAAGGTTTGACTAACTAATTATTAACACCGTCGAATTGGTCTTCTACAATGTACCCACTTGAATTGTCTGTTTTGGTTGTTCCAAAACATAGACACATATTTATATAATGATTATATTTCAAATACAATAGAAATAACTTTAACATCCATATATTCATAAACATAAAAATTTTAAAATATCTCATATTTCGGATTTTCTCAATCGTTGAATATGATAGTCGGACTTACCTAATGAATAATTCAACAATTGCAAAACTCTTACAGTACATTATTCAAAAACAGGACTCGAAATTTCAAATCAAGGACACAATATATATATATATATATATATATATATATATATATATATATAAAATAACATAACAAGTAGTCAGTATAAAATATATAATAAAAAAATTATTTAAAAAAAAAAAAAGAATTTTAGGAAGTAGATGTAAGAAAAAAAAGGAAAGAAAAGTAAAAGAAATTTAAAAAAGTTAGAAGAGTTCTTAATTGAGGAAGAGAAAGTTACCATGGCAAACCGACGAAAAGTTCATTCAAATTCAAACTGGAGAGAACAAACTCCTCCCCATAATATGAGCCCAAACCCCATCCCCATTCTTGCATCAGATGACAGAGCAAGACCCATGAATTCAATGACGTGGGCACAGTGGAGGCCGAATGAAAGACTTCGGAAGCTCCCAATCCAGAATTGCATCGACTAGACTCCAGTAGGCGATGTTTGGTGGATTAATGGTGGTCAATTCTGAAATTACTTATAACAGTTGTTGGAGAAAACTCCATCAATTGTTCTCAATGAATGTACCCACCTTTCCATTGGCAGCTATTTGTGTTGAATCAATCACTCCTTGAACCCTACCCAATTGTCTGACCAAAACCCTGTTGTGTACCCATCCCCCACCATGTGTTTGATCAAAGGCCTAGCTAGTCCTCTCAGCTGAAGTAGTGTCTTCCAATTCCAAGAAGCTTGCTGAGGTATGCTGATATCCCAGAAGTTTCTGCCTCTTTTAAGCTATGCAAGAGTTCATGTGCTAATAATACACTGTCCCTAATGTTTCTTCCATAAACAAATGCACATTGAGTGGGTTCAATAATGTGTGGTAGATCAGTTTTGATTTTATTTGCAATGAGTTTGGCAATGCACTTGTATATAGTGTTGTAATATGAGATAGGCCTAAAGTGAATTGGGATTTGAAACTTTAGGCACAAGAGCAATATAAGAAGAATTGAGTTCTCCTAATAGTTTCTCATGTGTGAAAAAATCTCTAATAGCAAGGATGATGTCCCTACCAATGATGGACTAGGCTGAATGGAAGAAATGTGCATTGAATCCATCTGGCTCAGGGATTCTTTGTTGTGAGCCGAAAAACTGGACTGAATTTCAACTGTTTACATATTTTTTGTCAGTCAAATCCCCCTCAAACAGTAGTACATGCCTAGTTAATTCGTGCCTCTATTTAGGTAACTGGTTCTTTGGTTTCCTCCATAAATATCAAATTTGTTGAAAAGGTAGAAATTATCTTATTCATACATCACAGTAGTAATAAGAGCCCCCTTATGCCCTAGCTAGCTCCATCTTACATGCAAAACTTGGGTCCAAATTAAGATGTTCTCATTATGCCACCATTTGGTTTGTGATGACAAGCATTTATGCCTTTAATTTGTTCAATTGGCCTCACCCTTCATCTCCCCCATGGATTGCTACTTGGTCATTGCAGTCTTTCAATTTGTTTCTTTTGAGTATGTTATCTAAGAATTCTGTGATTTTGGAATGTGGAATTAATTAATAGAGATGGCACTATCTAAAAGTTAGAGCTACACAAACACACACGAGGACAAAGTCCATGTGAGCACAGATACACCAAAACAGGAAATTCATGCCTTGTTCTGTCGTTCGACACAGTATGCCAAGTTGGTGATGCGACCTCTAGTAACCTATTATTGTTGTTGTTATTGTTCTTATTATTATCCAATCTTATTTCAAAGCCTAGCCTTTGATTTGTTTCTTGCATCTTGGAAGGGGTTGACTATTTAATCATTAGCCGTCAAATTGGTCCTGTACCTACTTGAATTGTTTGCTTTGATTGTTCCAAAGTATATATATATATATATATGTAATTGTATTTCAAAAACTAGAAAAAACTTCAACATCCGGGATCCAAAGGCCGGCCAACATGATAAAGCAGATGTAATATCCATGGGCCCACTTTAACATGTAGCATCAAAAGTCAATGGTGACATTGTTTTGTGTTGTATGCAACTTTGAGATTGATTTGTGGATATATATGTTCCATGGGCTACCACATAGAAGGCATAATTGGTCCATCACATCCTGTCTCTCCATGGATCGATGGAAAACAATGGTGGTGGTGCTGCTGATGTTTTATGCAGTAAAGGCTTCTTCATATTCATATACAAGTAAGGTTCAATCAGCAGTACTATTCATGTCATGTGAACTTACAAATAATCATCTAACATAATAATCTCTCTCTCTCTCTATATATATGTATATGATCACAGGTAAGTTCCGCGACTTGCGCATAGACTGTGGAGCATACACTCAAACCCCTGCAACCGATAATAGCTACATACCATGGCTAACAGACGAAGGGTTCATTAAAAGTGGAGAGAACAAAGTCGCCTTCACTAGCAACACTCCCTCTAAGGTGTATACCCTACGCTCCTTTCCCAAAGGCCACAAGAACTGTTACGAGTTACCCTTTTATCACACGTATTACAAGTTCCTCTTCCGAGCTGGCTTTTACTATGGCAACTATGATGGCCTCTCAAACCCGCCTAGCTTTCGTCTAGAGATAGATGGGATCCTATGGGCAAATGTAACGACTTCAATGAGCGAAGACATAATCTACTATGAACTGCTTTACATAACAAAGAAGTCAAAAGTTAGTGTTTGCTTGATTCGTACCATGGTCTATGAGGTTCCCTTCATTTCTTCTCTTGAAGCCTATTACATTTATGATGCTTATAATTGGATGGACAGCACCACAGCTTTGTACCTTCATAGCAGGATCAACTACGGCGCAGATACAAGCATTGAGTAAGTGAATTCGACTCCTTGATGATATGCATGCACTTTAACTACTTCTTTTTCCTAGTTGATACTCACTTTTATGTTGCGTCATATTTTGAAGTGCATTTGGAAATTACACAATCCTTCAGAGCAATCCTGTATGCATGGTAATTAACTACTGGGGTGTATGGGAATGAAATTTACAGGCAAAGTATGAATTACGATGCAGAAAAATATCACAGGATCTGGAAATCCAAAGAAATGTCCGATTATCTCAACATTCATGCAGACTCCATACGTAATGATTATTTGCTTGGAGAAAATAGGCCACCATTGCCAGTAATGGGATATGCGATCCGAGCAACAAATCTAAGGGACTCTATATATTTGTCCGTTGATTTTTCCCCTCGAACAGCAGTAAAAGCCTACTTTGTGCTCTATTTCATGGACCCTGTTTTTCGGTGGAAAAAAAATCAAACTAGTAGTGTTGAAATCTACATCGACAACAACAAAATGGCTGTTACCGATATCCCTAATATTAACACTTTTTCGGAGAATCAATTCCATGTCTTAACATTGTATTCTGTGCCGGTCAATGGTTCAGCCAATGTCACTATTTCTCCGGCGGAGGGCTCGACTTTGGCGCCACTTTTAAATGCCATGGAAGTGTTTTCTGATGTGTCTGAGAGTGGACATTTGTTCAACTTGTCATCATTACTGTTTATCATTTCTCTTCATTTCCTTGTTATACTACTTGTGACAGAATTGTTTTAGGCATTACCATATGCCTATATACCATATCAAAAAGTTATGGATTGTATACATTTCTATATATATGTACATCTTTATAAATTCATTCGCCTTGATTGGCCTTTTGGGTGTGGTTAATTGTCTGGTCATGTTGTAGCCTCTGGGCTTTCTTTGTGAAGTTGACTGATAAATTTCCATCTTTAATCTGAAGTTGACTGGTAAAATAACAAAAAAGAACTGTGCTAGAGAAAACATGAAACAAACAGTTGATTCACCGGCATAGAGGCCCAGGGGTACGGTACCACCGGATATTGTAGACTTTATCCATAGCTTGTCTAATGCGGAAGTTTAATCAAGTCTAGTCCGAACTGTTCATCAACAAATTGACTCGTTTTCAACCTTATATGTATATATTTGTACAACAGTTCTTGTAAAATAAAAGAGACTGGCCCTGATGCCTCAGATTTATGCTAGGTTTTATATATATAAGCATATTCCACATGGGAACTTGGAATTTAAGGATCAGCACCGAATCAACTCGTTGGGTAACTCTCCTGTTTACACAGAAAAGACACCATATAGAAGAAAGGGAGAAGGCGTCGTCTTGACAAAGAATTGTGACATAGAGTTCAAAAGTCAAACTGTAATCTGGATGTATCCGATTCCTTGACTAACCAGTTTGAACTTGGCAATTAAGTGATTATATCAAATTATAAATTAAACTTTTGAGAACCAAAACCATAATAATAATTAGAGTAAATGGTAACTCCGCCGTGGGTAGAGCGGCTTCTTTGTTGCTTGACAATATAATTCTCAAAGTCCACGGAAAACAAGGGTGGTGCTCCTGCTGATGTTTTCTGCAGCACTAAAGGCTTCCTCATATGAAAGTAAGGCTCAATTGGTAATGTTCATCTCATGTCAGCTTACAAATGCTATTATCATATTACCAAAACAAATAACTAACATAATCATCTATATATACATATACATATATAATATATATATATGACCACAGGTTATGGATTCACCTACTTGCCAATAGACTGTGGAGGATTAATTCGAAATGTTGCAATCTATAACAGCTACGAACTGTGGCAAACCGACGAAGATTTCATTAAAACTGGAGAGAACAAAGTCCTCCCTACCACCCACACTCTGTTTCAGATGAATACCCTACGCTACTTCCCCGAAGGCCACAAGAACTGTTATAGTTTACCCCTTCAAGATGCATATATGAAGTTCCTGTTTCGAGCTGGCTTTTACTATGGCAACTATGATGGCCTCTCGAAGCCACCTAGCTTTCGTCTAGAGATAGATGGAAACATATGGGCAGATGTAACGACTTCCATGAGCAAAGAGATGATCTACTATGAACTGCTTTACATAACAAAGAAGTCGCGAGTTAGCGTGTGCTTGATTCGTACCATGGACAGTGATGTTCCCTTCATTTCTTCTCTTGAAGCTTATTACATTTATGATGCTTGTAATTGGATGGACAACACCACAGCATTGTACCTTCATGGCAGGATCAACTACGGCGCAAATACAAGTGTTGAGTAAGTAAATTCGACTTCAAAACAACAAATGAACTACTACTACTTTTATCTTCTGTCATATTTTGAAGAGGTTTTCGAAATTACTCAATCCTTCGAAATTTACAGGTGAAGTATGACACATTCCCATCCAGAACACTACAACCAGATTTGGAAATCCAAAAAAATGTCGAATTATCACAACATTCATGCTGACTTCATAGCTTTTGATTATGTGCTTGGAGAAAATAGGCCGCCATGGCCAGTAATAGGATATGCAATCCAAGCAAGAAATCTAACAGACTATATATATTTGTCCGTTGATTTTTCCCCTCTAACAGCAGTACAAGCCTACTTTGTGCTCTATTTCATGGGCCCAGTTTCTCGGTCCGGACAAAATCAAATGAGCAGTGTTGAGATCTACATAGACAACACCAAAATGGCTGTTACTGATATCACTAATGTTGACGGTTTTTCGTATGATCAATTGCATGTGGTGACGCTGTTTTCTGTGCCGGTCAATGGCTCAGCCAATGTCACTTTTTCTCTGGCAGAAGGCTCGACTTTGGTGCCGCTCCTAAATTCCATGGAAGTGTTTTCTGCAATTGATGTGTCTGAAAGTGAACATTTGTCAAACTTGTCATCAGTACTCTTCATCATTTCTCTTCATTTGCTTGTTATACTAGTGACATAACTGTTTTAGGCATTTCTCTTCATTTTCTTTGTGTTGAGCTACTTGTTCTTTCTTTTTTGTTGGGGGCTTTCTCATTTTTTCTTGTATGATTGTTTTCATTAAAGTTTTAATTTACAGAAAACAAATAAAATGTGATTATATCAAGATTACATTGGATTTTTTTATTACTGTGTTAAATAATAGTAAGAAACTTTTATTCATATACTATTATTGTGATGTTTCTGATTTTTCTGCATTTTCTTTTTTTTCTCGGTAATTCGTGGTGACAGGGGTATTCCTGTCTTTTCGCATGTTGTGCGCGGGATTGTGGTTGGGTCCATTTGCATTGTGCATTTTATTTT